>JAQBSW010000989.1:60000-156121 GCA_029291075.1 Eudiplozoon nipponicum | reverse complement strand
CAGAATAATAAGTCAAAGAAACGGTTCTTGTATCATATAAAATTTGTTTTCTTTTTTCACATAGAATGGGTCCTATGTATCAGTTATTTTTTAGGTATTTCTTACCTGATAAACAATTAGCTCAGATATAATTAAATGTATAATCAAAATTCAGCATACATGCAACATAAGAATGATGAGAAAATTCTGAACACCCGCTACTGCAGCAAAGTCTTCTACACCGGAAACGATCAACATCATTTATCATGATTTTATGGTAAGAATAAATTTATAAAAGGGAAAGTACAACAATCATATATTCCATGTTGCGGAAAACTAATATATATGCAATTGTGTATTAGGTTTTCGTTTCCAATAAAAAATAGTACAAAGTCAACACGAATAAAAGATGAAATCTGAAGTACACACCAAAACAACAAACAATAGTTAACATCTGCTAATTTGGCAAAGCTTTGAACTGAGGCACCGATCGACATCAATTATCACATATCATAGCAATCATGACATTATTCAATGAAGCATATTATTTTTTTTTATATTTCATGTTGCCTAAATATAATATGAAAGATAAAATGTTTACGGTATTCGTATCAAGTAAAGAATTAGTTCAAATAGGACAAATATAAGTTGTAGTTTCATGAAAACAAGCGTTTCATGCTTTCTGAGGGTAGAGACGGCTCTTGCACATGAGTCATCAGTGAAAACGAGGCGCATGTCGACATCGAATATAAATTTTACTATTACTTTTTCAGATACTAAACAACTTATACATAACCGCACATCTAAATATATATGTATAGCAGGCAGGAGGGCGTATATATAGCAGCATATAATTTTATGCCAAATCGCTTACTTACATGCCCAAAATCCGCGCCTACCTTCAGTTCTCAATTTGGATAGAGTGTTTTGGTTTATATAAATTAGACAATCTTAACAGGTAAAAGTTTCTAATTTTATCCAGTAGTATGGTTTCGGCCTTATTGGTATTATGTTTAGTACTGTCCAGAATTTGCAGCGGAAGGGACTTAAACCCAGTACACATGCTTCACAGTGTGGAAATCTATTCACTTCGCTACTCGAACTGCATACTTCACGCAATTTGAATTCATATACTGATTTAATTCTCTGGCTAGCCTTTCTGCAGTTGGAACCTATTAAGAATTTCTTTAGGCATGAAGTTCTGACTAGCCATCATATAAAGGTCATTATACTGTAGACACAATGCCAATTGAAGGAGTTGTACTGATTTGAAATCTAATGGCAGGATCATTAATATATTTTTTTATGATGAAATAAACATTGCATCGGGTAGCAAAGACAATTCATCCAGTATTCCAGTTACTACTATTTTGAAAAAATTGAAGTACTGACATGAATTCGCTAAGGACGTACATTGAACCTGGACACATTTGCTTCTGTATGTGCAACCCTAACAAAGTCACCACTTGTGCCGCATTCTACAGGTAATTGAAAGTCATTTATCAATTTTTTTTCATCCGAGTGGAATGGTGTCTAATGTATAGTGTCAGATCGATTTTGGCTTATTAGAAATCCAAGTATTAATAAATTCTAAATAGGCTTCACATGAAGAAAACGCTAACCAGAAACATATATTGTTATACGACTTCAAATTGCGTGCAGTTTCAGGCAGGGACGGCGCAGTGGATACAGAACAAGATTCAGAATAAACCGTGCCCCGGTTCGAGTCCCGTTCAGGACAGATTCTGGACCATACACGAAGAGTACCCAAAAAGAACAAAACCGGTTAGTGATTGAATTGTCTTTGCTACCTAATGCCACGTCCAGTTTTTATTGTCAAAATATACACAATAAAAAATTCTGCTATTAGACATTAAATGAATAAAACTTCTCCGTTTGGCATTAAGTGTGTTGTATAATTACAACTTCAGTTCATAATAGATTACAAATCAGTTCAATCTGAGAAAAGACCGATCGGATACATAAATTGTTATACGACTTCTAACTGTGTGTATGCAGCAGTAGTGGCGCCTTGGATTTACTTCCAGAAAAATAAGGAAATATACCCCATTCCAACTCCGTCCGCGAATTGCTATAGAAAGTGCTTCAAGAAATCAAAGTAAGGAAAAACGCTGATGCAATGCTTATTGTATATATATATATATATATATATATATATATATATAT
Source organism: Eudiplozoon nipponicum (assembly GCA_029291075.1). Taxonomy (NCBI): domain Eukaryota; kingdom Metazoa; phylum Platyhelminthes; class Monogenea; order Mazocraeidea; family Diplozoidae; genus Eudiplozoon; species Eudiplozoon nipponicum. The sequence goes on along the minus strand of JAQBSW010000989.1, from coordinate 153,955 downwards.
ATATATATATATATATATATATATATATATATATATATATATATATGCGTATAATATACTTAACCGGAATGCCGCGACTAGACTTCGAAACAACGTAATGTTCCCAAAGGGCAAGATGTCTGTTTTTTATCCTGAGAAATCGTGGGCGGCTTATATGAATTACTAGACCTCTGGCTAAGGATAGACTGATTAGAAATATAAGTTAATAAATGATTTCAAATTGCGTACAGAATGCAATAAGAGTTGATGATTTGCTAATAAGGAAGAAACCAAGAATATGAAATAACCGCTTTCGCTATCTGATGCAATATTTAGCTTGTATTGAAAGAATAAATGAGCAAAGTCCAGCCATTAGAATTCAATCATTATATCTATATAATATCTACGCAATAAAGAGCTTTTAGTTATTATAAAATTGAGCAGACGTCAATAAGGACTGTTATAAAATTGTCACCATGATGTACTTTCGTTGCGTTGCATACAGGCTTTCTTGCATGAACTTCCGAATCAAGGCATCATACTGACCAATATTTAAGTTAGGCTAACATAATTTAAACAAGCGGAGATTAATTGTTGCAAAATTTTTCTCTAGATGGCCGGCATTACTCAATTACGCTTTATTACCGTTTCATTAAATATGAATACATATTTTAGCACTTACGATAGCATACCCAAGTAGGAGATGAAAAGTAATAATAACAAATAATGATTATGGGCAAATCGTGAAAACATGAGCATAAATTGTAATAAGAAGCTCATCTACCATACGATATAGCTATGCCATATCGATGGTTGTAGTGTATTGAACGAACTTAGAATACTAAATATTTGTAACAGCATACCAAAAACTCTATCAGTAGCAAACCCAGTTTGCGCACAGTGAATGAAGCAAAACTAGCGTGGTTGAAAGTAGTTTAGTAATAAAAGATGGCTTAACTATTTCCTTAGCAATTTATGGTGTTATACACCATCTACAGCCATCTAAAATGAGTAACAGTATGGAAATTTATGGCCAATTACCAATTGACTACAAGACATAAAACAAAACTTATAGTCGCGAAACCACTCGTTCTATAAGTGTCCGAAAACCACATAATAAGTAAACGCAGAATTCATAAGCGGTATGTAAAAAAGAAAATCAACATTTCATTCAATATAATTACAATCTGCATAAAAAAGCCAATGACAAAATTAAATATTTTCGCTACAATAATAATCAAAATCAGAAATAACAACACAAATAAAATATAATTTTAATAATAATAATAAATAATAATAGCAAAAACATTAATCATAATAATATATTATAATAATATAATGATAACATATATAATATATAATAATATATAATAATAATTGTGTAAATCATAACAATAAAAAATTATTATGCTAATAATAAAAATAATATAAAGAAATAAAACAATATTATTAATAGTGATAACAAAATTGATAATAATACAGAATATTAATAAGTATAACAATATATTATTACTATTATAAATATTTTTTAAAAATAAAAAATAACATAATGAATATTAATTAAATTAATAATAAAGATGAAAATAACAAATAATAATAATAATTGATAATGAAAATAGTAACAATAATTAAACACTTGGAAAGCGAATCTTTAAAAATGTCATACCACCCTTTTAATGATCATAAAGAAAACAAATTTCATAAGAAACATATGAACCGGTTCTTTCTCATATCCTTCCCGAGTATCTATAAACAGATATCTCTTTGAATTGAAAGGCGAAAAATATAAAAAATTAAAGTTGAGAAAGTTGGGAACAACCAATCAATTGCGTGCATCACTTCCCGTTAAAGCTCAATGCCTGAACCTGCTTCTCCTGCGTGCATAAATGCGGCTGAAATTTTTTTTATCTATAAAGCTTCGTGTTTGGCTAACTCCCTTATTTATGGCATTTAGTATTTATCTTAAATGCCAATTCTGGAGAACATACTTGTGAGGATTCAAAAATATATTGCAAAATTGCAGATATACATTCATTAGTTGATTTTAAACAGGAATTTAATTTTCAATGTTCTTTCATTCAATCAATAAACCGTCTGGTCGATTGGCCTACGTAAGTTGATCGAAAACTTGCACATGTATATTGGTAAATAATATTACATGTCGACAGTAACAGCTGTTCCTCTTTGATTTCTCGTAAAGGTAATTGTGTTACCTTAAATAATACTTGTAGTTTAGCTGCATTAAATGTTCGTGTTAATGCCGCATCAACTTCCTTTTGTGCCTTTCGGGAAACTGCATCCCCTTTTAATGAGATGTTCAGGTAGACTGTCTTCGTTTTTGGTCCTAAATACGCATTTTTCTGTTGAATTTACCTTTTAATAATTGGTTCAAATAATTGTCTAGGATAGTCATTAGACACTGAATCGTTTATTGCTTTAACATATTCGTTGTCTTTTGAAGCTGAACTAATGAGCATGTCCATTGCTGAAAAACAGTTATGAAATGATGATAATTCAAATTGAAAAGGCAAAAAAAATGTTTTAATGCATATACTGTGTAGACCAGGGTCGTTTATGCTAAATTGTTCTATTTAAATTACCATTAGTATCGTTCCTTATTATTACATCTAATAAGGACAGACCTTTATCTTACTCGTGCTCTGACGTGAAACCGATATTCTCATGCGCTTTGTTGAAACTTTAAAGCAATGTTCGTGATTGCGACCTTTGTAAACAGAGAAGTATCATTAAAAGGCATCATATTCTCGCGTTTAAACATTTTATCTTGAAATCTGTTAAGAAACTCAAAAGAATCAACAACCTCATAATTACCTAGTAGTTCAGGCAATAGTTTTAGTATACGAACTAACAATTTATTCAATGCATGAAACGGAATATTGACCATTGATAATATTGGTCTCATAGAACAAACTTTTTTGTGTGTTTTTGGTAATTGTTGGTGTAGATGATCAAACTGGTTTGAGCTTCTGTGGAATGGCCTCATCAGTTAAACCGGCATCTGTCAAGATCTTAATTTCATTTATTACTTTGCGCTCGATTATGTCTATATCATCTTATTTATCCTCTAGACGCGTGAATTTTATATTGCCATTCAACACGTTTACCATCCTTCGTAGGTAGTCGAATTTTAACATTATAACCGCTCTTGCTTTAATCAGCGCGTAGTATTTTGATGCCCGCATTTCTGCCAATACCTTTATGCGCATTTAAATGTTGCTTTGTCAACACCTGCTGTTCTGCGCATTTAGACGATTTCAAATATGAAGCCTGGTCAACTAAAGTAGCCTTGAACAAATTTTTATTACCAGTGCTTGTAGGTTCTAAGATGGGTGTTTGTTCAAATAGCAATTCAAATGCTTCCTCAAAATCAACATCGCATTTATTAGAAGGATGAATTCCATTGTTTCGATCCATCGATAGTGCTCCTAATTTTAGCTGGTCGTTTGGTACTTTTGATAAGTTATGCAAGTGTTTATCAATATCGGGTGGTTTTAAATGACATTGATGTGAATTTGTAGAAATTTGAGAAGAATACGAGAAAGAAACGTTTCTTGTATCTGATATTTTTTTTTCTTTTTTAACATAGAATGAGTACAATTAAATAAAAATTATAATAGTAAAACGAAATAATGATAATACTATGCAATAATAATAATAATAATAATAATAATAATAATTATAATAATAATAATAATAATAATAATAATAATAATAATAATAATAATAATAATAATAATAATAATAATAATAATAGCAATAATAATAATAATAGCAATAATAATAATAAATAATATTATTCCTAATTTTCTTTAAAAAACTGTCATACTAATCAAATTTTTGAAATAATGGCATTAATGATGAGAATTAAATAAATTAAAATTATCGTTATTTAAAAATAATTATATTAAACAAAAATGATAATAGTAATAAATTTTCAATATAATATCAATAAGTATAACAATAACAAAATAATAGTGATAAAAAATAATAATGTTAATAATAACAAAAATAAAACTAAAACAATTAATAATAATAATAATAATAATAATAATAATAATAATATCTAGCTATCTATCGTATTCACAGCGCGCACATTTTTATACCGAATGAAGGTTTTCTTCATGTCTATTAGGAATTTTTGTCATCTTTTTACTGAAGAAATAAAGTATATATCGATAAACGAACGCATTCTTTATAATATTTCGATGTTTTATGACGAAAAGCATCTACTGATATAGCATGTTCAATTTTTAAGCATTATAAAACACAGGACTATGAAAATGGTAATGGTAAAATGAATTTGAATTCATTGATTAGAATAATTTTACATGTAATAATGAACTTATACCTTGTCTTTCTGTCGAATTAAGTGTATAGAAGTTCAATAATATATCAGACATAGTGAAAGACTGGTTAATTATTTTCATGTAAAAATCATCGGCTTTATTTTAACACCCGTTGTCTATCAGAAAGCCAATTTCGATTTTGTTGTATGTATCCATTTGTGTGCTTATTAATTGCATCCAAATACATTTATCTTAGAGATATTGAGTTTTGTAATTTTGTGCTTTATTTTCATTGCTCGAGTTAGAAGGGTTAAAATTTTAATTAAATTTTACTATTTCGTATTTGTATTGATGGCATATAGCGTGTGTACTTTTATCTAAGCGATTCCTCTATTTTTATATTGGCATAGACAAATAGAACAAGATGGGTAGGTACAGTTTGTAAGGTTAAAATTAGTGAATTTTTGGATTTCATGCTAAATTTGTGCTGTTTCATACATAGTTTACTTAATTAATTTGTGTAAAAGTAAATGATGAGGCTATATAAGCCGACAATATTTTACAAATATCATTCACTTAACCACATTAATAAAGTCACTGCCGGTTTTTGTCTTTTCCAAGGAGATTAGAGCATTTTTTATGGCTGGATTTGGCAGATGAGAAGGCGTCTGCAGTATAGAAGTTAGACTATAAGAACGCGTCGACTACAGAGGGATGGAGATACATCTGGTGGTCAACAGGTGTTGATCACTACACTCAATTTATCCTGAATACGATGACTAATAGTTAATGCTATATTTTATGTCTCTTAACTTAGTTTATTTAATTTATTTACGAAAATAACCCATATATATAATATATAAAATAGCATTGAAATATAAAATAATATTGTATAATGAAATGCAATAAACATTGTAAATTATAATATTGCAATATAATATAATATAATACAATATATAGTAATAAGATTTCTTTGAATTCATATAATATATGAAATACAATTAAGTTAAATTAAACTTAATCACAAAAAATATAACAAAGTTGTATTGTCTATATATATATATATATATATATATATATATATATATATATGTGTGTGTGTGTGTGTTTACAAAAGGGAACATTGTTATTCACCAAAATTTTTTTAATTATTATATTACATATAATAATTTTATATACAAAAGTTAATTATATAATGCCCCGTTACACTGTATCATATTACATTTCTCAGGATGTATTCTATCGTTGCATGGTATAATATAACGTATTATATCATTCGATTTTTTTTTATTGCGCTTAATCAAAAAGCACAAGAAAAACTAATATAATGTTATATTGTGCGTTTTTATGGCAGATGATCGCTGTATCATTTAAAATATTCTGGTGTTTAAGCAAATAATTGTATTTTTAATGGAAAATAAATTAATACGATTTCATTTGACTTATAAATGAACCAATTTATTTTCTATTAAAACTATTAGTAAAGCAGTTAGTTCCTTTTGAAAGCACATGACAAACGAGCTAAATTGATGAAACATCTTCTAATTTGTATGATATTCTGAATGATATATATATATCAAAGTCCAATGCTAGAATTTGATTGTGTGTAAGATATCAATGTAGAAAAAACAAAATGAAACTGTTTATCAAATACGTGTATTCGGTTGTAAAGGTAAGCATTAGAAGCATTAGGAATGCATATGATTAGTACACTTACTCCAACCACACGTTTCTCAAAATGTGATGTTCCAGTGAGCGGATTTCCCTGGTTCTCAAGGTCAACAGCGTCTAAGGTGGGGCAATCAAAATGCCGCCTTGCTTCAGCCTTAAAAAGCAAAATTAGCAAATGAAACGTATTCGTTTTATTTAAGGTGCAAAAAAATTACTTCTCAATTTAAAATTTTGTTAAAAGTTTACCAGCATTTTATCCTGACCAAAGAGCAAATTTTGCTTCAATAAAAGCCAAAATTGATAAACTAGAAAAGAGCAATGTCAAATTCTGTTAAGGTGCCAGGGCACATGATGTAATTAAATGACAAATGTTCATCGTTCACAGAGCCAGAAAGATATTATAAACGCTGTCAATCAATCCGTCTAAATTTAGGAATATGGGTAATGATTTTCTTAATTTTCGTGCTTTTCTATCAATAGGGGAAAAATCAATATGTCAGTTATTCTACACGCCGTTTACTTTATTTGTATATTACTATTCCTATATACAGTTACTATTTTTACATATCACTTCTCATTTATAACGTTCTTTCATTTATACATCACTTTTCCAATATATCGTTTTTTCTTTTGTATACCCCTTTTCCTATAGACCGTTCCCTCTATTCGATATTACTTTTGCAATATACCATTCCGACATTTTGTATCATTTTTCTCATATACCATTCCCACATGTATATTTCAGTTTTGCTATATTCCATTTCCCCATTTGTCTAGCGGTGTGGATGGAACAGCCACTTACCCACATACGTTATTAATCGCAGAGTCATTATTATCTCCCCAGTAAATAACACTTAGAGCAAATTATGTCTACCCAGTCATAAAATGTTGTTTCCTTGCTCTAGCAGCTTAATGCTTCTTACACGTATGTTATAAACCACTGTGAGTTTAATAACTGTTTCAATGTTATAAACCGAATACTATGATTATAAAAAGCAGATGAATTGAAGCAAACAGACCGTAGGCGAAAACTTATGGCAACATATAATTCATAAATACTAGATCAATTACAACTAATTCTAATATATTTTTGTAAAAGGTCCTACTCACTGAAGTCTGAAAAAATAGTAAAGGTGAATTGAAGACAAAATACGTGGTTCATGTATTACAAATAAAACATTATCAAAAAATTATCCAAATCCTCCTAAATTTCATCCACGTTGATTAATTTCTTTCGTAACACCTATCTTTAACATTTGGATTTGAATCATGATTTCATTTAGATTATGTATACACTCATAAAAGACAACTGGGACAAGTTAAACAAGCACGATTACGCGGGTGGCAAGGCTAATGATATTAATCATATTTGAGAGCCAAGAATAAACAACAATCCTATTTTTTTCTTGCCAATCACACAGCAGTAAAAGTAGCTTCAGACACATGTACTGACGCGTTTCGACCTTTAATAATCATCATAAAAGCAGGAAACTGCCAAAACAGGATCAGCTTGAAATTCCTATATAAATTATGGAAAATCATAAATGCAGCGTTCAACTCAGCTAAAGTCGTATACATTGTGCACAGATTCTAGATTTTACCAGACAACATTTTTGCAGCGCTTCATACATGCGTATAAAAGTCATAAAACAGAACAAACATTGATTGTACGAGTTAATTAAAATGACATTGTCGTTTATCTCAATCTTGCAAACCGGATTTAATGGAAGTATTAAACAGCATGTCATTATTAATATTATTATCATTATTATTATCATTATTATTATTATTACATATATATTATTATTACATATTATTGTTATTATTATTATTATTATTCTTATTATTGTTATTATCATTATTATTATTCATTGTACCCTTCCTGTGCGCAAAAACAAAAAGAAATTTTATCAGATACAAGAAACATTTCTTTCGCATAGTCTTCTCAAATATCTACTAATGAACATATCTTTATATATAAATTGGAAAGCAAAACAAGATAGAAATATGTGAACATAGAGAGAGTGTGAAAAACGGAAACCAATCAATTGCGTGCGTCACATCCAGTTCAAGCTCAATGCCTGTACATGCTTCTTCTGCTTGCATAAATCCGGCTGCAATTTGTTTATCCATAAGGCTTCGTATGTGGCTAGCTCCCTTTTGTTTTTGCATTTAGTAATTACTTTGAATGCTACGTCTGGAGAACATACGTGCGATGTTTCGATGATGTGTTGCGCAATAGCAGACGTGTATTCACCATTTGATTTAAAACAGGCGTTTAAGTTACAATGTTCTCTCATTCGAGTAATTAACCGTCTGGTCGATCGGCCTACGTAAGTTGATCGACAACTTGCGCATGTATATTGGTAAATAATATTTGATATCGACATTAACGGCTGTTTCTCTTTGATTGCTGGTAAAGGCAAGTGTGTTACCCTAAATAACACTCGTAGTTTAGCTGCATTAAATGTGCGTGTTAATGCAGCTTCAACTTTCTTTTGTGCCATTCGGGAAACTGCATCCCCCTTAAATGGGATGTTTAGGTAGACTGTTTTCTTTTCTGGCCCATAATACGTCTGTTTCTGTTTAATTCCCCTTTTAATAATTGATTCAATTAATTGTCTGGGATAGCCATTAGACATTAAATCGTTAACTACTTTATTATATTCTTTTTCTTCTGAATCTTGACTAACCAACCTGTCAATTCTTCAAAAGCAACCACGAACTGTTGATAATTTATATTGAAATGGCACAAAACTGCTATAATGCAAATACTGTGCAAACCATGTTGGTTTATGGTAAATTGTTCTGTTTAATTTACCATTAGTTTCTTTCCAAAATAGTACATCTAGGAAAGGCAGGCAATCATCTCACTCGTGTTCTGACGTGAAGCCGATATTCTTATGTGCTTTGTTGAAACTTTGAAGCAGTGTTCGTGATTGCGACCTGTTCTTAAGGACAAGAAAGATATCATCCACGCACCGTATATATTGAGCACATTTACTTATGTCACTCATTAATGATGTGTTCTCTAGATGCCCTAGAAAAATCTCAGCCAACACTGGATATAAGGGGCTTCCCATTGCCACATCATCAGTCTGTTAGTAGATTTTTCCATTAAAACGAAACCGTACGTCTTTCGTGTATACTAAGATAAGCTTGCGTAGAATGTGATCTGGCACCGGCGATGGTAATACGTTAAGTTCTACCGCTTTGACTATAATGTCAATGGTTTCATCAATTGGAACATTTTTAAACAAAGACGTAACATCAAAAGATACCATAATCTTGTTTTTAACATTTATATCTTGAATTTTGTTTACAAACTCAAACGAATCGGCAACCGAATAATTACCTAGTAGTTTACGTAATGGTTCAAGTAAACGAACTAGCCATTTAGCTAGTGCATGAAACGGAGAATTTACCATTGATAAAATTGGCCTCATAGGACAACCTTTTTTGTGTGTTTTTGGTAATCCGTACATTGTTGGTGTAGATGATCCAACTGGCTTGAGCTTCTGTGCAGTGGCCTCATCAATAAAACCGGCATCCGTCAAAATCTTAATTTCATTTATTACTTTGCGCTCTACCTTGTCTATTTCATCTGATTTATCGTCTAGACGTGTGAATTTTGTATTGTCCTTTAACACATTTCCATCTTTTGTATGTAGTGAAATTTGTATATTATAACTACGCTCTTGCCTTTATGAGCGCGTAGTACTTTGATGTCTGCATTTCTGCTGATACCTTTAAGCGCATTTAGATGCTGCTTTGTCAACGCCTGCTGTTCTGCGCATTTAGACGATTTCAGGTGTGAAGCCTGATCAACTAGTGTAGCCTTGAACCAAATTTTATAGTCAATACTGGTAGGTTCCAAGTCAGCTGTTTGTTCAAATAGCAATTCAAATGCTGCCTCAAAATCAACATCGCATTTATTAGAAGGATGTATTCCATAATTTCGGCCCATCGATAGTGCCTCCATTGTTAGCTGATCGATTGGCACTTTTGATAAGTTAAGCACACGCTTATCAAGATCGGTCGGTATTAAATCACACAAAACTCCAGGTTTTACATCTTTTTCCAATTTGTTCAAAATTCTTGCTTTATCTTTCTTCATAACTGTCGGCAAAAACATCAAAAATTTCATTCTTGCAAAAAGACTTAGTTCATCTAATACACAAGATACACACCCAATTCTTGCCTGTAGCACTGCTTCATCTTCCTTCAACTGCTCAATTTTGGAATACGCCAACCTTGTAAGATTTCTTCGGTTGACTCGTAGTTTGGATTTTCGTAAACTAAGCACCAAATCACCTGGGAACCGTAATTGTTTAATACACTGATAACAATGTTTTTTCCACAATAACGTTCTTTCTGCTCTACACTTTAACGTCACTAGGTCATCTAGTTTTCTGAAAGATTATTTTGAAATGCGAGCTTCAATAAAATTAATTGTACACTTCCTGTTTGCAAAAATGAAAAAGAAATTGTCGATCAACTTACATAGGCCGATCTACCAGACGGTTAATTACTCGAATGAGAGAACATTGTAACTTAAACGCCTGTTTCAAATCAAAAGGTGAATACACGTCTGCTATTGCGCAACACATCATCATCGAAACATTGCACGTATGTTCTCCAGACGTAGCATTTAAAGTAATTACTAAATGCAAAAACAAAAAGGAGCTAGCCACATACGAAGCCTTATGGATAAACAAATTGCAGCCGGATTTATGCAAGCAGAAGAAGCATGTACAGGCATTGAGCTTGAACTGGATGTGACGCACGCAATTGATTGGTTTCCGTTTTTCACACTCTCTCTATGTTCACATATTTCTATCTTGTTTTGCTTTCCTATTTATATATAAAGATATGTTTATTAGTAGATATTTGAGGAGATTATGCAAAAGAAATGTTTCTTGTTTCTGATAAAATTTCTTTTTGTTTTTGCACACAGGAAGGGTACAATGAATTTTATTAAAGCTCGCATTTCAAAAGAATTATTATAAATTATTATTATTATTATTATTATTATTATTATTATTATTATTATTATAATTATTATTATTATTATCAATATTAATATTATTATTCAATTCAAATCTGCGCTATTCTCGTAGACATCAGTCCCATTTTCTTTTACTAGTCGCGCAAAACCATAAATCTATCGTCACTTACAAACACAGACGCGTTTCAGCCTTCCTTGATTATCCTACGAGCAGCATGGCAACCTAACCACTAAGGATCAATTTGCAGTATGTGCTTAATATATTTTAAATTTCCAGTGCGGTTATGACCTCTCTAAGCCACGCACTAATTGGAACTGGCGCTTATTAAAAATCGGCAAACCTGATTTTTCAATATTCAACATAACACACGCAATAAACAAAAAGTTTTACAAATAATAATGTCACCACTTGATTGCCAGAAAAAAATTCACAAAAGACAAACAAACCCTTAATATTGCGAAAAACGAGCGCCAAATATATCTCTTTGTGTTTAGAATGCTCCTTAGCAGAGCATGTGTCAATCAAAATAATTTCCAAAATTTAACTCAATATGCTCAGAAATAAAATTGCATAAAAAATGACATATTTTGCAATGTAGGCAGAACGTTTAATTAAATCTATCTTAATTTGAAACCATATGTTAACATTAAGCTAACCTTGCACGACAGATATTCTTAGCAAATACATGGAAAGTAATTAATAATTTACTTTAGCACTAATAAGTGCATAGATAAGCTTGCTAATTTGCTTAAATATATTTATATTCATAGTACTTTTCCTTGTGCAAAAAGAAAAATAAATGTTATCAGTTACACGAACTGTAATTTTCCATATTCTTCTGAAGAATTTAGAAATGAAATTATCTTTATATATATATGCCAGCTGTTATCATGATATCATGTACCGACTCGGTGAACATGGTGTTAGTACCATGTACCTTTTCGGTACAATAATGTTGGTATCGGTTGCTAACACAATAGCCATAGTGTCAGTATCCTTTACAGACTCGGTATATATATTGTATAGTGAGTTAGCGTTGAAATCGCATTGTCGTTGACTTTAGATGATGTTAGCTTCACTATTGCAGGTGTACACATTCGTCTAGGAGATTGTACCGTCCTATTATTCCACATTCTTTGACCAAATATATAGTGGTTAAAGGGCGTAATACCGGCTCCTACTGATGAGTCGCCAGTAAGCACGAAACGAATGTGCATGAGATTATACTTTCCGTTCATGCTGCCTTTGGTTTATCCTTCTGGTCACAACTGAACTAATTTGTTACTAGGTTCGCAACACCTAATACATACTTGCATATATATATTAGTTCTTCGCAACAAACAGTATTTCAACGCTCATATTGTTTGGAATCTTCTGTCCCCGTGTGCGCCTCTGTTATTTCCACTTTAGTTTGTTGCCAATCCGATTGTTGTTGAATTTTGTTATTCTTGGCCAGTCGATAAGAATATCATGTTGATGAAACTTTTGTATATGAAGGTTAGGTGCTTGTTGTTTTATATAAAGGGGTACATAAATACATAATAATCTTTCTAATTTTGCTTTAGGTAGAATTGTGAAATTGGTCGAATTGACAGGGTGCCCCGTTGCCAGTATATGATCGGAAATAGCTGATTTTCCTGACGGTGCCAAGCCTTTGTTAATCAATTTCTGTGGCAAATGTTGACGGATTCTGCTTATCAAGTGCTTCTTCGTACGTCCGATATATGTGCTACCGTACATACATGAGAATTTGTAGACTATGAATGATTTGGAGAGAATTGGCAATTGATTTTTGGCATCCAACCTCATGATTCTCCGTGTACCAAATGTCATATTAACTTTAACACTGGGAAAGTTGTCCTTAGTTATTCTATTCAGCCTCCGTGCAATTATTGAGAATGGTACGTCGCCTCTAAATGGTAAGTTTAGGAACACCTGCTTGACGGTATCCTCTCTAGTACGAATCTGCCGTGGTCTGATGTTGACATCAATGAAACGCTCTGGGTAGTTGTTCATAAGCAAAATTTTCCTGAGGTAGCCCAATTCTTCCTCAATCTTGTGTTCAGAGTAGATGTTCCTGATTCTGTTTGCTAGGTTGTTTACTAAGTTTCTTTTGTGGGATTTTGGCACACTACTGTTGTAGTGAATGTATTGTCCGGTGAAAGTGGATTTTCTATGTATGGCCAGTGTCAAATCTCCGTTTGCTTCTCGAGTGAGTTTGATGTCAAGGAAGGGAAAACTGTCGTCTTTCTCTACCTCGAGAGTGAATTTGATGTCTGGATCGACTCCATTTGCTTGTTTGAGGATTTCGGAAGGGTCTGCTGCTTCTGAGATGAACAACAAGATATCATCTACATACCTTTTGTAGAGTGCGCACTGGTCAATTATACCTTTTAGGTTCGTTTTTTCCAGGTGATACATGTATACATCTGCCAGGAGGGGTGCGATGCAACTTCCCATAGCTACACCATTGATCTGGCGGTAGTATATCCCTTCGAATGTAAATTGCACGTTTTTAGTACATGCTAATATGAGGTCTTTGATGTCATTGGTGTCTATAGGGAAGTCAAAAAACTCATTTTTGATGAGTTTACACAAGATCTCCGTTGTCTTATCCAGTGGTATATTTGTAAACAAGGATGAGACGTCAAGCGAGACCATTTTATTCTGTAGGATGTTCTTCCCCTTCAATTCATTTGCTAGTTCGAAGGAGTCCTTGATAGTGTTAGCGTTTATGATGCTCGTAGAGTATATATATATATATATATATATATATATATATATATATATATATATATATATATATATATATATATATATACATACATCGCCAGGAATTTCTTTATTACAGAACTGCCACATTGTTAATTTTACTATTCATTCCAGAAGTTAAAATTCAGGTTACAAATCATATATGGACTGACATTAAATCAAAATAAACGGAACGATACTAGACAATGTCCAAATATCAAATTCAATTCTCTACACAATATTGAATCTAAAAGTTTAGACAAAATAAAACGAGCAAATTTTCAGTATAGAGGATCTTATTTAATAGCAATTTCTGCATCGTGTACGTTAGAGCCACCGGTTCTCCTAAGGCTTGTGCTTGCAAACGGTTAACACCAGAGACATACGACCTAATGAATTTGGAAAATAACAAAAAGTCAGTCAGGGAACTCGCACGTGTCTTTTTGTCCAATAACAGCAAAATATTAGCCTAACAAAAATAAATGACTAACCAAAAATGAAGACTATTTTTAAATTTAAAAAATGATGGCAGCATTTTATTATGTATTTCTGTTCAACTAAATTCCAACATTTCCTTAGATAGAAAAGGTAATTCACCCAGTAGACAAGTTTCGTCCGTATAAGGAACTCTTAAAGTACTGTCGCGAATGGAACTTGAACCGGGGCATAAATGCTTGAGGCTCTGAGTCTCTAAGTACAGCGTCACACGTGCCACATGCTACACGTCATTGTAAGTAATAGACCAAATTATTTTTTTGGTTAACATTTCTTTCAGGTGAAACCTATTTGGATTCTCTTAAGACCTGAAAAGTTCTAAAAAGCCACACCTCATTTGTCAATGAACATCAGGTGCTAGACCTGTCCGAAGCAAAACGAAACCGGTCTACTGGATGATTTGTCTTTAACATGATGCAATATTCAATTTATGCTGCCAATAAAAAATTCTTTATGATGTCTATTTCACTTGAATATATATTATTATTTTTTATTTATATATCATTTATTTAAAAAAAATAAAATTGCATGAAAAACAAAGCTGATTAGCGCATACTTTACGAAATGTATGAAGATTATCTATTATTGGTCATTCCAGGAGCAGCAGTCTCAGCCGAAATCATGAAACCAACCAACCAAGCCGATCCAAACATAAAATTCGCTCTCTCTCTCTCTCTCGTTAGAGCAAAACAACACCTCTCCTTTCTTTGACATACAACCCACTCGAGAATAATATAATGATTTGACATTGGCAATACTTGGAAAATCTACATGCACTGCGCAATACATCAAGTGCAGTAGTAGTGAGCCAAAATATCGAAAAAGATACCTCTTTATCAGCCTAGCCAACCAAATGAGGAAGATCTCCTCTAAAGGCAAGAACAAAGAAGAGATTTGATATCTGACGAATGTTTTTCTAATGAACAATAACTGGAAGCGGTTTATAGATGTCAACGGCGGATAACTCAATTAAAAAATAATTGATTGCGCGTGTGGTGGTAACAATTCTTTAAATCAAGTTTGCGAGCTTCAAGTAAACACCAATCCCATTGGGTTTTAATCAGTTGTCGAACAACATAAACAAACTACCGCCAGTCGCAACGCACTGTCGCGTTTCGACCTTCCATGATCATCATCAGTGTACGACGGCAAACTAACTAGCGAGGATCCAACCGCTTTGCATATGTATGGAAAGCAAAATTAGATATGCGGCTCTTCCCTCTAGTAGTTTTGCATAGAAATTGTGCAGCCAACATTTCCAGTCACGTACACATTGGAAACCATTCGAGATATCGCATCGAAACGAGCTCAGTGTAGAACTTGTTTCAGACGTTTAGTAGAATCATCTTCGTAGCTTTCTTTTCTTAGTAGGGCAAAGTTGGCTGCATGGTTTGGTTTTTTCTATGACGTGATACAGTGAAAGTCGCATGGAAGGTGTATTTCTGATGTTGCCTTGCCCTAGTGCTGACTTCGTCAGAACGGTGCTGTTTAAAGGTTTATTTTGCCTCACTTCTGTGAGTTATCTTGATGAATATACTAATAGT
This sequence comes from Eudiplozoon nipponicum, assembly GCA_029291075.1. NCBI lineage: Eukaryota > Metazoa > Platyhelminthes > Monogenea > Mazocraeidea > Diplozoidae > Eudiplozoon > Eudiplozoon nipponicum. Next base: position 138,199 of record JAQBSW010000989.1, on the reverse strand, counting down.
AACTAGATACTCTTTCTCTCTATATATATATTGTACATCTCACTAATAATTTGTGTCTAAATTATTATTTTTGTAGTTATTTGTATTTTTCTCGCTTCTTATGGTTATATGGCATTAAAAAAGTAGAAATTTGTTGGCTTTTGTATGCTGGGCATGATGATGATGATGATGATGATGATGATGATGAGGTGTGTGTGCACTCATGTTTTTCCCCGCATGGTGTCTTTCGTATTACCTTGTTCTTTAGTTTCATCTTTTCGTCTTGATAACAGCGAGGGTATACAGATTGCAGTGCTGATCGCTTATATTTTTGTCCAATTACTGCCATTTTCCTTAGCTATTCATTCTTCAGTTTGCTGCTAATCCGATCGAATGGGGATCAATCGAATCTTCGCGAAACTGATAGTGCAAAGCGACAACCCGTGAACGCAAATCGCGGGCTTGCAACAAATGAAGCTGGCACCCCGAAAAATTTCAAACGATATAATCCAATCGAAATTTTGTCGATTCTGAACTAATAGGTGTTTGGAATAACTTTGATGTTAATAAATTATTGTTAGTTTCGTGATTCTTGGACATCATCGCAACATGAATAGACGCATCTCAGACACAATAAGCAAGGCAGCTACACGTATACAGACCCGCACAAATACACATTCGCATAAGCACTCACAAATAAATCCGTATTAAGCAGTAAAACTGAAAATCAGAATTCTTTCATCCACTTAATCAAATGAGAACCTAGAAAATATAAAAATTTTTGCATTTATTTAAGCATAAGTATATATTTGGGCTTTTGCCCCCGGTTTGAAATCAATTGGATGAGCTCAACTTTATAAACTTGATCGGCCACTTTGAGAGTGAAATCAATTTTGGAACATTGGTAAATCATCCCGAAATAATGTAATCGTACACAGTGGCATATATATATATATACATTTTTTTTCATCTATGCTAAGTATAATCACCGATTTTAAAATATGTGGAAGAACACCATTGTAAAATAAAATAACATTTACTAATGAAGATTATTTCTACCAGTGTCTACATAATCGCACAAAAGAAAATAGCACCAATTTATTCAGAGTTTTGGCTGTAGATACTGGAAGAAATTGTTACTAATAAATTTTATTCAACTGAATAATGTTGATGTTTCTCAAATATGTTAGCTCTTTTCAAGCAATAAGATATAGCATTTTATTTCTGTCTACTTTTAAAGCCAATTAACTAAATCAATTTTGAGATCTTTATGCAAACACCATTCTCATTATAAAAATACATTTGTCAGTATAAACTAGATCCTGTATAATTTTATAAGGTAAATTCATCCAGTAGACCGGTTTAGTTCCTATTGTGGAAGTTTCAAGTACTGTCCAGGATTTGGCGCGGACAGGGCTCGAACCTGGACACGTTTGTTTCGGAGTCTGTTACTCTAACCAGTGAACCAATCTGTCGTTAACCAATTTTCTGAAAACTTGAACATGCTAGAATTAATCGACAAAGAGATTCTATGTGAACTTTAGAACGGATAGTGAAGTGCTTATTTAAATTTTATTCTTTATGCAATTTCACATTTTTCACACTTGCTTAACTCCGCAGAAATACAGTCTTAACAGTAGTTTGCTGAATAAACCAACAAAAAGGATAAAGATCTTTGCTGAGATAATAATTTATTTGCTTTAAAAAGCACAAAAGCTCATGGATATTGTTTATTATATACGGATATATTTCAAAAGATTATATTTTATAGCACAAGCCACCTAAGTATGTTTGGTAGCGGCTTTTACTCTTCTTTAAACTTCTCTTCTTATTTCTCATTGGAGGCACACACATAAGATTCTATCATGATTCATCTATCTCCGATTTGTCGTAGAGTTAATTCTAAATTACATACATGTTCTTTTATAAATGTTATTCATTAAACTATTTTTTAGAAATAAAAATGGCAATTACACCGTTTTTTACTCGAGTATAATCTGAAAAGTAAATTGATATGTAGATTGTAGAATATGTCACACCAAAAGCCCAATTCCTTTGTTCTGGTCTGATGCAATTTGAGAGGAAATCTCACGTGGCAAAAAATGCCTAATATTAAATTGAAAATTTGATAATTAAGTTTCAATTTTCCCATACCAGTACAGTGGGCAGGACTATTCCATCCACACTTCGCAGAGTAGTGCCATGTGCATTCATCCAGCTCCGAGTCACCTTTTTAACAGTGTTTTCACTACAAATAAAATGAATGATAGATAATTAAACGAAGATTGGTTAAGCGGGCGGTGATAAAAATTACAAGGTTGCGAACTTGATATAAACACCAGACTAATTAAGAACATACAGTTGTCAGTATAAACTAAGAATTGTATAGTGTAGAAAAGGCAATTCATCCAGTAGACCGGTTTCGTCCTAATTGGGAACTCATCGCGTACTGGCCAGAATTTTCCGCGGACAGGGCTTGAACCTGGGCACGTCTACTGAGGAATTTTGTGATTTAACCAGGGTGGCTCCGTGGTTAGAGCACCAGATTCCGAAGCAGACGTGCTCATGTTCGAGCCCTGCCCGCAGCAAATTCTGGCCAGTAATTGAGGAGTTCCCAATAAGGACGAAACCGGTCTACTGTATGAATGATAGACAAATATGGTATATTTGATAATTTGCACAGGTTGACAGATAATGTGGTAAAATAAAGCTAAAGGAGTTCATTAGCATCTTCCAGGAATGCTAACATACGTAAGTAACGCTGAAGTAATTGTTTCGTAAGTGCATAACAATTATGACGATAAAAGTGTGCTGAACCGTGTACGCACGCGCAAAGGTATCCACTTAGCTTTAAACACGCTGATTTGATTATCAAATAAAACAAGAACAACAACTTTTAAAAAATCTTTTTTTATATTTTTCTGTGCACTTGGTTTATATTAAATTAATAATTCATTACAGGACTTGGTTTTCATTCAAATACCAGATGAAATAAAAATTATCACATATACGTTTTCAAGCTATGTTTCATTTATGTATAATTACAAAATTATAGGAAAAATTAATCATCTGTACGCAACTTACACACAACAAATAGCTTTAGAAAAGAAAGCTATCTTTGGCCAAGCACTGATAACCATTCTGTTTGAGATACATCATTTTAATTATTTTATTTTAGTAAATAAATTTCCATATGGATATTTGGTTTTTAAATTTATATATAATCGAAACTCAATTCAGTGTGTTATATTATACTAGATAATAATTTGAATAAGTAATTTCGTTTGCCATCATCTAATCAGTTATTTCCCATTTACCAAAGAAACTCGTCTAAATGGGGAACTTCGCAAGTATCTACACAATAAGAAATATTTAGTCTGCGAAATGATATTTACGCAGGCGCTGATATGAAGTCTAAACTAATCCGAGAAAGGGCATTTAATTTGTATATAGAATAAAATGAAATATTCTTAACGTATAGAAGGTTCAGATAAAATGTCAATAATGTATTTAGTATTTTATTTTATAACATCATTTCCATTTCGTTTTTAATAAAAACATAAATTTTAGCCAAATGCTTGAAAATGTATATCTTTCAATATGTAAATTAAAAATTAAAATTGCATGCATTGTATTTTAAACAAATTGAGGCAGCTAGTTTCAAATAATAATATTACATATCATTGATGTCATTTATAATAATTTCAAAGTATAGATTGCTTGTAAATGCTATATATTTTTCAAGCGTGACCAAGTAAGCTAGTAAATTCTCCGAAAATTGTGCGCCAATTTTTGGGGGTTTTATCGATTCCTGTACGAAGAACGGTACGGCTTATTCCGTCAGCATCGATTGTTCTGAATCTATGCGTCAAAAATAAAAGAACGCGACTGGAAACGTTGTAATTCTGACAGACATTAATAAGGAAATTAACTTTTGGATAAAATGTGCAAGACATTGACCGTAATAAATTGGAGCATAATTTTAAAATATCTTTTTCCACCTTTGTTACAGTTTAACACAATATTTTATTGACTCAATTTCATAAACCATAGTGACATACACTAATGTATACACAAAAACATTTTTGAATCAGTAGACTGACGATATGAAGATTTTCTCCGCTATAGCGATCCATAAGATGAAGCAAATTTCAGCTTGTCCATTTGTGGCAAACAGGTGAATTAGAATTTCATTTGATCGTCTGACAAACTAGATTGTTTAATTGTTTCTGTTATAGTTCTTTAGCATTTTAGTCTACGTAAAGGTTGTATCACAATAGAGGTTATTGGTACCTAGTGTATTAGTCTTAGTCGCGCGCAAACCGTCTTGACCAAGGAGAATGCCGTTTCTCGGTAATGTTAACAAAAAACGAAACAACAGCTACCGTCTAACAAGCACTGACTGTGCGAGTGGTGATAACGGTTTACTAAATAATGCTTTCAAAAATGAGATAAACACCAATACCAACTTGTCTCACTAGGAACACAGCAAAGCAAAACAGTCGCAGGTCATGCATACCGATTCGTATCACCATTGCATGATCATCGTCAGAGTAAAACGGAAAACTGACTAACGAGGATCCAGTCACAATTCGTTTATAAGTCATGGTTCTCGACCCTGGCAGTTTTGTATATTTTGAACTCGAATCGTATGTTGGCTGCACAATTTCATTTCATAAAATGTTCACAGCTTTTGAAAAGTTTTCTTAAATTTTACGGATTAATAATCATTGATTTCACGGGCGGTGGTAGGAATTAAAGCTCGTAAACTTGATTAAAGGTGCAGCTACAATCTAACTCCTACGAAACTATAGGTAACACTGAGCATAACAATGCGAAACATTTAGATTTGTCCATTTACATACAAGTATGTATTAGGTGTTACGGACCTAGTAACAAATTAGTTCAGTTGTGATCAGAATGTGTAAACCTATATTAGTGAATCTAACGTCATATAAATTCTCAAAAATGCGACTTCCACGCTAACTCACTCTATAATATATATATATATATATATATATATATATATATATATATATATATATATGATATATATAATATATATACCGAGTCAGTAAAGGATACTAACACTATGGCTATTGTGTCAGTAACGTATACCAACATTATTGTACCGAAAAAGTACATGGTACTAACACTATGGCTGCCGAGTTAGTACATGGTACCAACATGATGGATATCGTTGTACGCTATAGTTCTCCGCAACAAACAGTGTTTTACTGTTACATATTGAATTCAATGATATCATGCTTACCGCGAAATGTGATAACTGATATCGATCAAGGCCACAGTGTATGGATTTATTGGAGTAACAGGTGTTCAGAAATAGTTGTAATTCTCAATTTCGGTGGACTATAGCTTACAATAAAATCTATCGTGTTGGTACCATGTACGTTTGCGGTACGATAATGTTGGTATCGGTTACTGACACAATAGCCATAGTGTCAGTTTCCTTTACAGACTCGGTTATATATTATATAGTGTGAGTTAGGGTCGAAGTCGCATTGTCGTAGACTTTATATGATGTAAGCTTCACTAATGCAGGTTTACACATTCGTCTAGGAGATTAAACCGTCCTATTATTCCACATTCTTCGACAAAATATATAGTGGTTATTGGGCGTAGTACCGGCTCCTACTGATTAGTCGCCAGTAAGCACGAAACGAATGTGCATGAGTTTATACTTTCCGTTCATGCTGTCTTTGGTTTATCCTTCTGGTCAGAACAGAACTAATTTGTTACTAAGTTCGCAATACCTAATACATACTTCCATATATATTAGTTCTAAGCCTCAAACAGTATTTAATTTACGTACAAGTTTGTTAATGAAAATAAAAATATTTGGTGAAAAATACAAGGGGTTGCACACAGTGACGAAATTTAGGCTGAGAGAGATAAACTGATTGTCCATTTAAAGAAATGGCCAGTAATAATTAGTTTGAATAAAAGTAAAAAAAAGGTTAAGTAATTTACGAGTCCTTTGGTGTGTTTTCAATATACTTTATCGGTCTGAACTTTATTTGCATTGGTTTAATTGTGCTAGTAGCCGCGATGTCTGTTATCTAATTTTTTTTTAAAACCATCGTGTATGAGATGGATTGTACTTTACACTTAATATTTGTAATATTTTTGTATTTTATACATATATATATATATATATATATATATATATATATATATATATATATATATATATATATAACCTTAATATGAATTCTAATTTTAAATATACTGTGTAATATTCGAAGGCAATGGACATTATATATATATATATATATATATATATATATATATATATATATATATATATATATATATTTATAATGTCCATACCTTTTAATTTAACACAGTATTCTTATAATTAGGAAAACATTATAAGAATATATATATATATATATATATATATAAAGTACAACTGAATAAAGTAAGATAATCCATATACCACTCAGCAATGGATTAATTAAATTTTTGCTTAAAGATCGAATTGTTAAAAATAAATCAGTAATAATTCAATTAAATTATATAGTAAAGCAGTTGCTAACGCTGACTCAAATTTGTAAAGCCGTCTTGTTTGCAGCATTATACTTTTTATAAAGTTATTTCAAAATCAGCAAATTCGGTTGTTTTCATATATAAAGTTCAAACTTTTTCATTATTTATTAGCTACGTTGCGTAACAAGCAATTTTCTCTATTGCGGAGAAAGTCATTGACGAAGAAGAGTTACAAATTCAACAACTGTCTCAGTTTTATTACAATAGATAAAAGGCGTTTATATGCCGAATTTACATTCAAGTGCACAATAATTTATAAACCCGTTATTAATGCAGATGCTTTGTTTATATATCAGATCAGAAGCTTTGCACACAAATTAGTCTTAATAACGCTTCGTCATTAAGAGAATTTAAACAATCTCACAGAAATACCAGAGCTAATCACGAGATAGATAAGATCTTAAATATTTAAAATTCATTATGGACGGAATTAAAATATTTATAGAACCTTTTATATTGCCAGTTTATTCACGTTTACTTTTTTGTTTGCATTTTAGCAAGAAAATAATATAAATTATTTTCTCAGTGAGGATATCGCGATTTTGGAATATTTATATTGAAAGTTTTTCCGTATTACAATAACCGTGATAAAATATTCAACTAAAGAAACATTGTTTGCATGCTTGGGGTTAATAGTCTTTGAATGAAGTACCGCATGTAATTTTGAGTATTGGATTAATTGGCATGAAATGGTAATAATATACGCCCAGACCTGACCAGAGCTTTCTCAACTCTGAATTACGTCTTCCGCAGTATATGCTGCCGTGTAATTGCAAGAGACTCAGAGAGGGGTTTTCGTTACCCGCAAAAATTCTCAAAGTTTCAGAATAATATTTCTAGCCACGGCAAATTGATTAGAGGCTTTCTTTGAGGACTAAAATGATTTCATTCATCTGAAAATCTAAACGTAGCATTACTGGATGAGTGTACTCTGCAACTCAGCTTTAGTGCAAACGAAGTTAAAAAATTATTTGACAAAAGTATGCTAATTTACGAAAAATTTACCGAGAATTTGGCTTAGTAGAGGAAATATTTCAAAACATATTAAACTAACCATTTAAAGTCGTATTCATTAATTTCAATATTGCTATCAGATAGCAATCGCAGAATTTGGATATTCTCATTCGAAGAAGTAATAATTAGTCGTAGCATTATTCATTTCTACGAGTTTAACTTTACACGTTATAAATCAGATTATAATTATATAAAAATGTTATGCAAAAACAGATTTTAATACTTTTTATTATTTATTGCATTCATAAAGCATTAGTTTAATAAGAAAATGTATGCATATATATATATATATATATATATTATATATATAATAATTTTTTCCATTTCCGATAATTTCCATGAACTGTTGCAGAGAACTGACTACACAAAGAATTTAAATTTCTATTTGAGATGTGCAGAGTTTTGATTAACATTATAGCACTATATGTTCACAAAGTGCATAAAATTTATGCAAAATGACACGAAATTGCAATGAACACTGACTCCTTAAAAGAATGTAAATTAATTTCTGCCAAATCGAATAATCGGTCCGGTTATAAATAGAATATACTGCCAAGTGATGCTGAAGCATTGTCTTCCGATCGTTCAATCGTTTAGTTGATATTTAAGCTGAATAATTTAATTTGTTTCACATCAAAATCAGGAACTCATGCGAAATTCTTGCAAACGAAACAATGAAACGATCAAAAATTCGAGACATCTAATATGAACTGCCATACAAATATTTCTTTCACATGACTTGCAAATTAAGCAAGCGTCATTTAAATGTGGTATATCAACAGGAATCAGGCAAAATCAAATAAACAACCTCTAGATAAAAACAAATAAAATAGTACGAAAATATAACAAAATCTTTCAGAAAGTATGTTCAATTCTAAATAGTGTGCTTTCGCGTTCAACTATGAGACTGTATTACATAAACAGTTCTCTTAGTGCTTGCGCAATTAATGGTAGAAATAAGTTTGATAAAACAATCAGTGATTGCGAGGGTGATGAAAATAATTGTTTAACTAAAATTTGCTGAGCTTAAGATCAGCGAAAATCCCATTGTATCTGACCAGTCAAAAAATATAGCAGAACTATCATCAGTCAAACGTTCAGAACAGAACTTGTTTGCAGTATTCGCCATACGTTTATGTGGTATAATATTAGATAATTATTGATTTTATGAATGGAAATAATAATTATTTTAACAAAATTAGCACAAATGAGATAACTGCCAATCAAATTGTATCTAACCAGTTGCAAAACACAGCATAAATACTATCAGTCAAAAGTTCTTACGCGTATCGAAATCTCATGACCATCATCATAGCACACAGGAAAACTGACTAACGAGGATAAAACCGTAATACATATATAAGGTAAGGAATAATTGGCATACGTCTCTCGTTTCTAGTAGTATTGCACTGTCGTTGAACTCTAAAGATGGTCAATGAGTATAGAAAAGGAGCAGTACGTATCACTGTCAGGTATTCAGCTGTTTTTCGACTATTTAAATAAAGGTTTGATCATTTGCACCAAATATATAAATTTAGATGTTGCTCATAGAAATCAATTTGTTATTAATTTTAGGTTTGAAAAAACGTGATCAAGGATTCGCCCTTCCAACATAACAAATAGATTTAATACTATATGCGAAGAAATTTCTAAATATGCTCATACTTGTAATGTACCTTAACAATTGTTATAGTTTCTATTATTTTCTTTGCGTCTTAGTAAGCAGTTTACTATCATTCAAGGCATATTGCCAGTTAGTGCAGCTACTAAAGAGTTTCCTAATGTGAATGAAACATGACAATCAATGAAGTTTGCGATCTAGATTTTAACACCAGTCCCATTATATACATAAATTTGTCAGTATAAACTAATTATTGTATAAATTTGAAAAGACAATTCATCCAGTAGACCTTTTTGACCTTATTAGCACCTCGTCATGTACTTTCCAGAATATTATTATTAAAATAATTGTTATTACCGCTCGCGCAAACAATGTTCGCTTGATTATAGCAACAGATTTTTGGGAACATTATTCTATGAATAACACCTGAATACATTCAATTGGATTAAAGACAGTCCAATAGACACAAATCTATATGCTGCAAACAAATATTTAAAAAATAAATTGCACACTAGAACGTGTTAATTAAGTCCTTCATCCATATTCTTAAGATTCCATAATTACAAATTAAGGAAATCTAAAGTTTATTAGAATGTAATATATCAAATATGCACACGAATTATTCAGAATTATGTCAGCCAGCTGAAAATCTTGCTCATGATTGTGTTACAATTTACCAAAGGATATAAAATTAAAACAATCAATGATTCCGCGAGCGGTGGTAAGTTTGCGAGCTTGACGTAAACACAAATCACATTGTATTTAACCAGTCGTCGAACAACATAGCCAAAACTATTGTCAGTCAGACTTACTAACACGTTTCGACCTTCTGTGATCATCATCAGAATATGACGGCAAACTGACTAGCGAGGATCAAACCGCAATGCATGTATAAGACATATATTAAAATTATCTACATTTCTTGTCATGCTGAGTTTTATATTGAATTTTAACGTAACAAAGAGGTTTGCAAGAAATTTAAGCATGCTAGGACGACGAATAAGCAATTCAAGTAAATTTATGCATGCATTGCGGTTTGATTCAGGCTAGTCAGTTTGCCGTCGTATTCTTATGATGATCATGAAAGATCGAAACGTTTCAGTACGTGTGACTGACGGTAGTTTTGCGATTTTGCTCGGCGACTGGTTTAAAACCAAAGGACATGTCTACAGTAGTCGGAATTCAAGGCAATATTGCACAAGTAATAAACTTTGGTATATGTGTCGCAATTGAATGAAAGAAACATAGCCGATCATTATTTGAAAGGCTTGGGTCATCAAGTTAAGTGTTAATGTAAGATATTAATTTGACCTTTGGAGTTTGCTCAAAATACTACCGAAAAGGCAGTATTACTAGTTGATGATGATGTGATTCAATTAAAAGAGACGAACATCTTGAAATTAGGCAGCAATCTGCATTGGTATAATGCTGGACTATATCACAAAATTTAGTATTTGTATGTAAATAAAAATAATATTTTACAAGTTTATCCAGCGTACCTTTTAATGAGCAATTTAAATTTACCTTTCATATCGATAAATTTTCAATATATTTTACTTTCCTAAATGTCAAATATTTCAGGCTTAATGAGACTTTCAGGAAGATTTAAATGTATTTTACAGGTTGTTAGCCGAATTCTTCATAATATCACTATTAAATAAAGACATTTTCTGTCTAATGCCACAACAGTTCATTAGAAATGCTTGGATACTTGGACTTTTGTTTTTTGGCGATAAGAATTTACTTTGCTTTTTTCTCTATTTATACTTTATATCTTGATGTTATAATATTTTCACATTTGGTAGAGAATGACGCCAATTCAAAATTAAAGAATTCACTCCATTAAACATAAACTCGCAAAAAACACATTTTATCAGATACAAGAACCGTTTCTTTCTCATATTCTTCTCAAGTATCCTTAAATGAACATCTCTTTTATTATAAATTGAAATACCAACTAAAATAGAAAAGTGTAAACGTGAAGAGAGCATGAAATAAGAGAACCATCAATCAATTGCTTGCATCACCTCGAGTTAAAACTCAATGCAAAAAATTAACGATTATGCATTTGTGCGAAACCTTGCATTCACCATAATGAGAAAGTATTAGCATGACACAATTTAAAAAATATATATATTCAGTCATGTATTGGACAATTTACTCCTACAATGAGGTTAGCTTATGCAATAAAATAAATTTATGTCAAACGCAAGAATGAACTGAAGTGTATTCCTGTTGATGTGTGCGTCTCGTGAAGAAGACGTTAACGTGAACAAAAGTTCTTCGTGTAAAGAACAGTTTAACAGTCGTGATAAATTCAAGATATATTAGCATCATCTTAAATTTCAGAAAGCACGAATAAAATGATACGCAATGCGAAATTAGTTCCTACACACGCCGATCATATTTTTCACATTTTGCAAATAAAATTTATTGCGTGAGCTTTCAAATAAAGTATGTGTAACCAAAGCAATTTCAGCTACTGCAGAAGAGAGTCCTATGCGTGTCCAGATCAACATCCCTAGCGTATTCTCCTTGATAAAGCATTATTTGAAACATATAAAAGGTATGTATTGCTGGTTGGTAAGAGCCAGTGTGTATGTTTGGGTGTTACAAATATGTCATACCTAGTATTATTTAACTTGAAATAGAGTCAGGAGGATACACGAAAATTGGAAGGGAAAATGATGTTGCCTTGGTTAAATAGGCGTTTTGTGTCCGCCGTTTGCCGGTTCGTCAATTCACGACCATATATACGGTGAGTTTTCGGCTTAGTGTCTGCTCCAGCTGACGCGTAACCAGTAAAAATTGAATGCACACAGCAATCGAATTATACGCTTCTTTTTAATACTGACATACATACATGTTGAATTTCTGCCATGTCTACTCCTATTCAAATAAGAGCAAATAAACTAAAAGTTGCAGCATGCATAATGTCGGTTTGCGCAGCATACGTTTGTTCTAAATATGTTTTGAAAAATCTATTGAAAAATTTAATAGGAGTTGGAAGACAGTTTACACAGGGATGATAGGTACAGTGTAAGGCAAGTTCGTTGAATAAATTTAGTTCTCCGGAAATTGCAAACCTCGTTCTCTAATTTACATAATTTTCATTTACTTACGTCATCACCAAAAAATTGTCGAATTCTGAAGTTCTATGTTTTAATAGTAATTTTTATATATCCCTTTAAATAAATGCCTTTAATAACCATATACATAAATGGATACCTCCTGTCATGAAAAATAAACTTGTCCAAATGTAATTTTTACGTTTACTGTCAATTTATTACATCGTTTTATAAACTAACATAGTAATGCGCGAAGTTAATATCAAATCATTTAAATTCCTTTATTATACACAACTTTCATTTTCAGAGGAAGCCTTTAACATTCAATGCTCTTATATTTTAAACATGCATATTACTTTCTTCACTACTGTCCTTACTAACATTTCTTGAAAATAAAGCTAATTGAATCTGAACACTAAGTAAAATACTTTGAGAAGAAACAAAATTTGTGCTCATGAAGAGATAAATATATGTCAAAAATCGATATTTATTCACCAGCTGTCAAAACTTTTGGGCTTTCACTGGTGTTAAGCATCTGTTAACCATGTAGATTACCATGCCGAACGATGAACTGATTATAAGAAATTAATTTATTAATTTCAATAATTAATGCAAAATGTAGATTAAAAATATTTATACCATTTGCTGTGTAAAAAATTCCGCTAATTTGGATAAAAGTTCAAAATTCTAATTAAAACGTATCAATATTTACAATGAAAAATGGCTAAAATGAACCCACGAACGATGCCTTGCTATTGGTGTATCTTTCTTGCCGGATTAAGGGTAATATCAACTATGCCGAAAATTAAGACACGTGCAAACAGCTTAGTGTAAATGCAAACGAAATTTTTCAATTAAATTTCTTTTCGTACACGCTATATTCTGTCGCTGGCAATAACGAGTTTCCAAGAAGCGAAAAAACTGAGAATGTATTTTCATTTTGGAGTATCATTTATAGTGCAGTCTTCACATATATGTACACATAAATGATTATAAAGATTAATCTCTTACATCATATCATTTTCTTTTTGAGAAAATTTATTTTCTCCTAGTCCCGCAATTGTAAACCAAGTGGCTATTATGCTTTCACGGCACCTAGAACTACGATGCGTGTCATAATTTTCTGTAAAATATTAAGAAGTCTTTGTTTTTATGCAATGCTGTTCGTCCAAAGTTAAAAAAAACAATGCCCTAATAAGTGTCGATAATATAGCTTTTTAAATTCTCCACCAGCTGCTTTAAACGTTTTAGGTAAGACTTTTGTGTTTATTAGTCAATCGATTATAGACACCGCAAAATTTATATCCATCAGGTTGGTATCATGTACCGACTCGGAAACCATAATGTTAGTATCCGTTACTCATCGATTTCAAAAAAAAGGTATCAGTTACTAACACAATAGCCATAGTGTTAGTATCCGTTACAGACTCGGTATATATATTATATAGTGTGAGTTAGCATTGAAGTCGCATTGTCGTTGACTTTAGATAATGTTAGCTTCACTATAACAGGTTTACACATTCGTCTAGGAGATTGTACCGTCCTATTATTCCACATTCTTCGACAAAATATATAGTGGTTAAAGGGCGTAATACCGGCTCCTACTGATGAGTCGCCAGTAAGCACGAAACGAATGCGCATGAGATTATACTCTCCGTTCATGCTGCCTTTGGTTTATCCTTCTGGTCACAACTGAACTAATTTGTTACTAGGTTCGCAAAACCTAATACATACTTACATATATATTAGTTCTTCCCAACAAACAGTATTTAACTGTAATATATTGAATTGAATGATGTCATGCTTACCGCGAAATGTGATAACTGATATCGATGAAGGCCAGAGTTTATGGTTTAACTGGAGTAACAGGTGTTCGGAAATTGTTGTAATTCTCAATTTGGTTGAACTTTAGCATAAATTTATATCCATCAGGTTGGTATCATGTACCGACTCGGAAACCATAGTGTTAGTATCCGGTACTCATCGATTTAAAAGGTATCAGTTACTAACACAATAGCCATAGTGTTAGTATCCTTTACAGACTCGGTATATATATTATATAGTGTGATTTAGCATTGAAGTCGTATTGTCGTTGACTTCAGATTATGTTAGCTTCACTATTACAGGTTTACACATTCGTCTAGGAGATTGTACCGTCCTATTATTCCACATTCTTCTACCAAATATATTGTGGTTAAAGGGCGTAATACCGGCTCCTACTGATGAGTCGCCAGTAAGCACGAAACGAATGTGTATGAGATTATACTTTCCGTTCATGCTGCCTTTGGTTTATCCTTCTGGTCACAACTGAACTAATTTGTTACTAGGTTCGCAACATCTAATAAATACTTGCATATATATTAGTTCTTCGCAACAAACAGTATTTAACTGCAATATATTGAATTGAATGATGTCATGCTTACCGCGAAATGTGATAACTGATATCGATGAAGGCCAGAGTGTATGGTTTAACTGGAGTAACAGGTGCTCGGAAATTGTTGTAATTCTCAATTTGGGTGAACTTTAGCATAAATTTATATCCATCAGGTTGGTATCATGTACCGACTCGGAAACCATAATGTTAGTATCTGGTACTCATCGATTTCAAAAAAGGTATCAGTTACTAACACAATAGCCATAGTGTTAATATCCTTTACAGACTCGGTATATATATATTATATAGTGTGAGTTAGCATTAAAGTCGCATTGTCGTTGACTTCAGATTATGTTAGCTTCACTATTACAAGTTTACACATTCGTCTAGGAGATTGTACCGTCCTATTATTCCACATTCTTCTACCAAATATATAGTGGTTAAATGGCGTAATACCGGCTCCTACTGATGAGTCGCCAGTAAGCACGAAACGAATGTGCATGAGATTATACTTTCCGTTCATGCTGCCTTTGGTTTATCCTTCTGGTCACAACTGAAATTATTTGTTACTAGGTGCGCAAAACCTATTACATACTTGCATATATATTGGTTCTTCGCAACAAACATTTTTAACTAAAATATTTTAATAACCATTTTAACGTTATTCGGATTCTTTTGGAATGCGAAACTTATTAAAATTCAAAGTATACCTTCCACGTTCATAACGAAAAAGAAGCAAAATTTATTTGTCTTTTTGCACAGGGAATGAGTACTGTGAATTATTCAGTGTTCTTTAGTAGAAGCTGCTGGTAATTTTCGTATAAACTAAAGACAAAAATTACAATTCGTGGGCGTGTTTCAATTTTCATCGATTTTTGTGATAGAAAGAAGAATATCCGGTTGCAGTTCAGACATGTCTACTAACCTCTTACCTAGTTTTTAACTCCCTGTACAAAAATGATCTATGAAAACTACGAAGGTACAGATAAAAGTTTTTGAAGATTTGTATTTCTTAAATCTAATTTGTTTTTGTAGTATATTTTTAGCCAAAATACAATAATACATGTTATTTCACGGAACATGGAGATAGCCAACAACTGTGATTTTATTATTGAAAGAATTGCGGTTTAAATAGCTGTAGAGAGAGCTAAATTTCAATAAGTATTTATTGTATGATGTAATGCTACTCTTAAGCTAGGCCACTATATGTATTGCACTTTTGCATTTACATGCAGATTTTTATAATAATTATCCCCACTTAACCTGATGTGGAAACGAATTGCTCTCATTTCCAACAAAAAGAGGCCTGAAACCAATAATCCAGATGACGGACTGTAATTTCGTTAAATAGTAAAATGAAATCAATTTAGATAACTAATAAAATGTGGAAACTTCTGGAATTTCAAAAGATGGAAGTTCCACCTGCACGTTGCAAGGTATGAGTTGCACTGATTTTACAGCCGTATAGCTACCAAACTACATCGAAATATAGTTTAGTGGTTTTGCCAGATACATCAATACTTAATGGTGATCAAGCTCAATTTCTCAATTCGGAAAGGGGTACAATTTAGGATATAAAAAACAAGCTAATCTTAGAAAGTAAGCAATAAATTTGCGCCCGCCGCTCATTTTGTACACTACCAGAAGCTTCTGAAAGGGTACTTCAAATTTGTTGTAGCGGACTTTCCTTCAAATACAGTAATTTGTTATTTAATGTAAAAATCAAGACGAGAATATTCGTTTTCAAAATAGAATATATTACAGGTATTCGGCTCTCAATTGATTAAACGTCTACCATCCGATAATACGTCCTACAGAAACAAAATAATTCTTCCTAAAACTAGCAGATTGAGTGATAAAAGGAGTGAAAGTAATTTATATGTATTAAACATTCTCTTCGTTATTAGAAGCGTGTAGTAAGTACCATGTTATATATACAACCCTTCAATATTCGCATAATTCCAGAAGCAATGCGTTATATTATTGAAAAAACACTGCCGATCATATGTTATTGTGCGACTTAGATTGGTCAATCATAATAAAAATCTAGAATTCGATCGTAAAAATGTGGAAAGGTAAAATATCAAATAGAAAAAGTAAACTTCTAATACATACACACACATGTATAAGCTTCAGAGATAAAACATATATGCAAATATCTAGGGAGAAGACCATGAGAAAGGAAATTTTCTTATATCTGATAAAATTTCTTTTTGTTTTTGCACACAGGAAGGGTACAATGAATTTTATTAAAGCTCGCATTTCAAAAGAATCTTTCAGAAAACTAGATGAACTAGTGACGTTAAAGTGTAGAGCGCAAAGAACGCACATTGTGGATAAAACATTATTATCAGTGTATTAAACAATTACGGTTTCCAGGTGATTTGGTACGCAGTTTACGAAAGTCAAAACTACGAGTCAACCGAAGAAATCTTACAAGGTTGGCGTATTCTAAAATTGAGCAGTTGAAGGAAGATGAAGCAGTGCTACAGGCAAGAATTGGGTGTGTATCTTGTGTATTAGATGAGCTAAGTCTTTTTGCAAGAATGAAATTTTTGATGTTTTTGCCGACAGTTATGAGGAAAGATAAAGCAAGAATTTTGAACAAATTGGAAAAAGATGTAAAACCTGGAGTTTTGTGTGATTTAATACTGACCGATCTTGATAAGCGTGTGCTTAACTTATCAAAAGTGCCAATCGATCAGCTAACAATGGAGGCACTATCGATGGGCCGAAATTATGGAATACATCCTTCTAATAAATGTGATGTTGATTTTGAGGCAGCATTTGAATTGTTATTTGAACAAAGAGCTGACTTGGAGCCTACCAGTATTGATTATAAAAATTGGTTCAAGGCTACACTAGTTGATCAGGCTTCACGCTTGAAATCGTTTAAATGCGCAGAGCAGCATGCGTTGACAAAGCAGCATCTAAATGCACTGAGAAATATCGGCAGAAATGCAGACATCAAAATACTACGCGCTGATAAAGGAAAGAGCGCAGTTATAATGGACAAATCTGACTACGTACAAAAGATGGAAAACGTGTTAAATGACAATAAAAAATTCACACGTCTAGACGATAAATCAGATGAAATAGACAAGGTGGAGCGCAAAGTAATTAATGAAATTAAGATTTTGACAGATGCTGGTTTTATTGATGAGGAAACTGCACAGAAGCTCAAGTCAGTTGGATCATCTACACCAATAATGTACGGATTACCAAAAACACACAAAAGAGGTTGTCCTCTGAGGCCAATTTTATCAATGGTAAATTCTCCGTTTCATGCACTAGCTAAATGGCTAGTTCGTTTACTTGAACCATTACGTAAACTACTAGGTAATTATTCGGTTGCCGATTCGTTTGAGTTTGTAAACAAAATTCAAGATATAAATGTTAAAAACAAGATTATGGTATCTTTTGATGTTACGTCTTTGTTTACAAATGTTCCAATTTATGAAACCATTGACATTATAGTCAAAGCGGTAGAACACGATATATTACCATCGCCGGTGCCAGGTCAAACTCTACGCAAGCTTATCTTATTATGCACGAAAGACGTACGATTTCGTTTTAATGGAAACATCTACAAACAGACTGATGGTGTCGGAATGGGAAGCCCCTTATCTCCAGTGTTGGCTGAGATTTTTCTAGGGCACATAGAAAATACATTATTGAAGAGTGACATAAGTAAATGTGCTCAATATATACGGTACGTGGATGATATATTTCTTGTACATAAGAACAGGTCGCAATCACGACCATTGCTTCAAAGTTTCAAAAAAGCACAAAGGAATAACAGTTTCACGTCAGAGCACGAGAAAGATGACTGTCTGCCTTTCCTAGATGTACTATTAAAGAAAGAAACTAATGGTAAATTAAACAGAACAATTTACCATAAACCAACATGGTCTGCACAGTATTTACATTACAGCAGTTTTGTGCCATTTCAATATAAATTATCAACAGTTCGTGGTTGTTTTTCAAGAATTGACAGGTTGGTTAGTCAAGATTCTAAAGAAAATGAATATAATAAAGCAATTAACGATTTAATGTCTAATGGCTATCCCAGAGAATTAATTGAATCAATTATTAAAAGGGGAGTTAACCAGAAACAGACGTATTATGAGCCAGAAAAGAAAACCGTCTACCTAAACATCCCATTTAAGGGGGATGCAGTTTCCCGAATGGCACAAAAGAAAGTTGAAGCAGCATTGACACGCACATTTAATGCAGCAAAACTACGAGTGTTATTTAGGGTAACACACTTGCCTTTACCAGCAATCAAAGAGAAACAGCCGTTAATGTCGATATCAAATATTATTTACCAATATACATGTGCAAGTTGTCGATCAACTTACGTAGGCCGATCGACCAGACGGTTAATTACCCGAATGAGAGAACATTGCAACCTAAACGCCTGTTTTAAATCAAATGGTGAATACACGTCTGCTATTGCGCAACACATCATCGAAACATCGCACGCATGTTCTCCAGACGTAGCATTCAAATTAATTACTAAATGCAAAAACAAAAGGGAGCTAGCCACATACGAAGCCTTATGGATAAAAAAATTGCAGCCGGATTTATGTAAGCAGAAGAAGCACGTACAAGCATTGAGTTTGAACTGGATGTGACGCACGCAATTTGATTGGTTTCTATTTTTCACACTCTCTTTGTTCACGTATTTCTATCTTGTTTTGCTTTCCAATTTATATATAAAGATATGTTCATAAGTAGATATTTGAGAAGACCATGAGAAAGAAAATTTTCTTATATCTGATAAAATTTCTTTTTGTTTTTGCACACAGGAAGGGTACAATGAATTTAGTAACGATTTAGTTTGCCAAATTATGTAATCATATTAACGCTCACATTCTGTGCTTACTTATTTATTTTAGAAAGGAGATTTCTTAAGGCTTAGAGAAAAAAATTAATTTGGTCAAATAATAAGGGAGAAAATATATGTGCAATATCCAACTTTCATACCAGAAAACGTATTCAACATACGAATCTATATTTATTGTAGATTGCGATAAAATTTCTCAGTGGTAAAGCGAATTTGTATTTTAAAGAATATTTACAATAAGCTCAACTCAGACAGAAATTCAATTTGTTAGGTCGTTATTTAACTAATCAATCACCTTTAACGTGATTTTCTTAGCCTCGGCACCAAACAACGGCTAAAAATTATATTGTAAGTAAAAACGCTCACTAGAATTATTAGGATTTCAGCCGATTATGAACCCCAAAATCTCACAATAATTATAAAATTATTAAATGGTGCCACAAAATGGGTAGAACTACCTAAAATAAAAATATTCCAATCTCCTGCCTTCGTGTTGTTCTCTAGTTATGAATAAGCTGGCGAAAAGAGGAGGTATCCGCTATTTCAACTGGGAAGTAATGAAATGCAAATGTAAGCTAAAACAAAAAATACCATTTTTTAATGAAAGAATCGTGCTCTCTGCATAGATGATATAAAAATTTGATCACGTTTATTATTTTGTCTACAAAAATAAATGCCTAAATTGTAAAGTTTCATATAAATAGTAAGCCTATAACAAAAACATTAAGCGCGACGGAGAATAAATAAAAATATGATAAAATGTTTGACATAGATTTAAAGTAACAAATGGTAACTTTAAACATCAAAACTACAGGAAGTACATAGTGTTTTGAAACAACTATTAAAATATCATGAAACCGTCAAAACCTATGGATTCAAACGGAGGCTAAATTGCAAAACTTTGAATGCTGCCGAACGTGTGGAGCTTTTGGAATGCTAGAAAACTAAATAGAATTAATGGTGTAAAAAATTGTCTTAATACATTTAACGTCACTATAAGTTTGTAAAACAATAAAAAGACGTGAAAATGTACACAAGATGGACGGTTGTAAATGGATAAAATTAAGATTTATCGCAAAACTAAAGCCAATTAAGAAGTATTGAAACCTGGCGCACAAATGTGATCTATCAATCTGTGAAAAGCAAGTTTAACAGCAAGTCAGAATCGCATTACAGCTATCCTAATTTTTTAAATACAAATGTTAGCTCAATTAAAGAAGATGGTGAACTCAGGATAACATCTGAGTCGTAAATTGTCTAGTCTACCTTTTAGGCTTTGGTTGGACTTGGGTAAAATGGTGCCTCGCATAAAATAAAGATCTCATATACACTAAGCAAATTCGAATTAGTAAACTAAATTTATTGGCAAGTTATGCTTTGTGAAGTATATTGAAAATTCCTATTCTAGATTTCAGAATATACTGCTTTGGTTTAGCGGAATTTGTAGAGTCAATAAGTACAGTCTTGGCATCCAAAAATCTTGCAGTCCGGAAAGTGTACATACAGAATTAATACTGTGGCATTAAAATATATTTAGCAATATTAAAGGCTACACGGCACAGATGCAAAATTTTTTTTGGCAAGTCGCTTTTACTCAGGTTTCTGCCTTTACGCCAGTAATGACACAATCCCCTTTGCAGGCTATTATGCCTTAATGGTAATAGTGACCATGCTTTCGGTTCTCATCTAGCTCATCTAGCCGCTTAGGTGGACAGAGAAATAAAGACTTTCGAGAAACGATGTGCAATGTAGAACATCGCGATTCACGACCATGCAGAGCATGTCAAATGTAGTTGCCTTCATTTAATTATCGACGTCTTATCTATTTGGTTTTAGTAATGTAAATAACAAATACTTTGGTGTATTAAATCATAACTTCATTATAAGGAAAATTTCTGCAACACAATTTATGAAGACAATTATTTTCTTTATAAATCAACACGACTGCTATTTCTGGTACTTCGTAAAGTTTATTTAAAGCATCACATAATATTAGTTTGGTTTGTAAACATACGCTAAAGAACTAACAGAGAGCATAAAGTGCACATGTAGAGGCACATTCATAAACAGTACAACGGTTTATACTCAATTAATCTACAAATTTATTTTGTTTATTTATCTGCGGAGAAATTATTTTGCAACGAAGTGCTTCCGCAATACGCAACATATTTCAGTTTCGTGCTTTGAACGGAAAAGTGTTACTATTTCCCAGCTTTTTAAGTCTTAAATGCTCTTAGACTCGCTAGTTCCTTGGCCCACGCGTGTTCAGAAATAGTTTATGAAGAAAACATACAACTGAGAAAACTGCAAACAAGCAGTGATGCTGCACTCAAAATATGATCGCTATGTGCTATTTCATCTTTCAATGAGAATGCACCATTGGAAACATTTACCCGCCGAATTAATAAAGTAGTGATTTCTCAGATGCCTAATACAGAAGTTGTGTTTATTTATTCACCGAAAGGTATGTTCAATATAAATGTAAATGAAAATCACTTTTCAGTCATAGAATCTACTACTCCTCATTTATACTGATGCAATAGCTGCTCAACGCAGTTGCAAATATACTAAATTTGGAGTCTTGATTTTATAAACAATGTTTTTTTGACACTATTCAACAATTAGTTTCTCGTATAATACGTACGAATATAATGAGACTGTTGTTTATATCAAGTCCACAACATTAATGTTAATAAAAAAAATGCGTTTATCCATTGTGGCTAAGTTCTTCCCCTTTTCAGCTTAGTCCAGTCTAAAATACTTTTTTTGAAATTGGAAAGTCAAACTAGATAGTAAGCTGAGCAGATGTGGTATTTACATAAATAAACACTAAAAGAATTATACAACTGTAAGAATCTGATCCTGTACATTTATTTTCAACAGGCGTTCTATTGTATTTACAAAAATCAGGTTTAATTATACTGACGAAAAAACGATCTTCTTATCTGTGCTGTATATATCTCCTTTATAAAAAAAAATTATGAATCAATAAAGGATATTCGATACTGTTTTTAGCGGAGAACTAATATATATATATATATATATATATATATATATATATATATATATGCAATTATGCATTGAATTATTTGCGAACCTAGTGACAAATTAGTTCAAATAAGACTACAGGGATCCTCATCATATTTGAACTAATTTGTTATTAGATTCTTAACACCTAATACGTATTATATATATATATATATATATATATATATCCTTCTAATCATATTTGACTAAATACGCGATTTTGTTTTATTTTAATTACTAAAACACAACAATGGCTCAAATAAAATTTACTCATGAATATTAACGAAGCTTAGTTAAAGTTAATGTTCAATAGTCAAGGTCGTTTTCTTAAAAGGGTTTCTCCCATTAAAATTTTTTTTGAACATTTATGCCGCGGGACGAATAAGATCAACTTGACTAGCATGACGCGTGCAAATGTAAAACACTTTCATGAAAAGCGGTTGTCAAATGAACATATTCATGTTAAAAGGTTTACACATAATTAACCGGAAAAGTTCATTGTAGCGTAAAACTCGTGGCTGAACCAAACTTGTGTTGCAAAATAGCCGTTTAATTGCTTTTTAAATCCAGTTTACTAACATGTGGCCCATAAAATTGCCAGACAATGAAACAAAGCTATCACTAAAATCTATATCAGGGATGCGTGGCCAATATCGCATTTTTCGTTTTCATTTAACGACAAATATAAATAAGGATGCTTCATTTTTCACCAAAAGACTAGCGTTTTGTGTGCGGCCAAAAACGAATTTTCAACGCTGCTGTCTGAATTCGACAAGATTTGTCTAAGTTCTGCTGCGCATTTCACAAATCTTTCTGATCGAAGTTATCACAGCACTATTAACAAAATATTCTTTTTTGGTGCCTATTAGACAAAAAGCAAGAACAATGTTTAATGATATGCATATACGAGTGTGAGTGTGTTATTCTGGAACAAAGGGAAAAGTAAAAGTACATAATTTTACGTTCTAAAAGTATTTATTTCCTACTCTGCAACAAATTGCAACTAGCTTCACACAACGTAAGAAAACGACAAATTGACCCATTTTCACGAAGCTCTTATTTTTCTCCTAAAAAAATATTTTGTATTGAACCCGTAAATGCCGGGAAAAAAATAAATGCCTGCTATTTTCATTTTTAGAATGTAACAAAGTGCATCTGGGTAATTAACATTGATAACAGTTTAGGAAGCCTTGCAATTATAAGCTTTAAAACTTAATCGGTCCAGCACAGGGTGTGGCCTAATAAAGCGCATGGCCAACGCTGGAGAGATTTCTAATCTGATTAAAATTATAACGAGTTATATGGTTCGTCTCACAATTTGTGATTTTGTTCAGTGTGTCCTATGAAGTGTCTGCAGTTATGCAACTTGCATGGTCGTCAAATCACGCAATATGATCCTTACTAGAGCTTAATTAACATAAAGAATGTATTTCAGTTTTTTTTTAAATAATGATTTTCTATGAAATAAATTGCCTTCTAAATATAGTATCGTAACAAGATTGCTGCAGAAATTGGTGTGGATGGTTTTATTTATTACACATTTTATACGATGCCAAATGCTTATTTTCGTTTTAAGGAGCCACTAGATTATACAGTAAGCTTCAACCAGCATAAAGGGTATTGCAATTGGACGAATAAGGATTGTTTCGTTTGAGAAGGAAGCAAAAAATACTTAAGAGAGAAATGCTTTTGTGTATGCCAATTATAGATGAAACATTTTGAACAAAATATTGTCCACTCTCCACGCGACCTTCATACGACATATTATAAATATGCAATTTAAAAAAAACTAGGTAATTTATAACTGATTCAAATTTCTATAACAATGTGATAGATAAGCAAGAATTGAAATAACTAAACAGATTGTAACTCACGTTTTACAAACACGGCTAAAATGAATTGATATGCTAGTGTAATCTTTCAGGTACCAAACCAAATTTTGCTTGTAAGCAGGTAAAATAAAAACATTTTTCAATCAAACGGTGCGCTGTTTCATCACGGAAAGCCGAAACGCGTCATTACGTATGACACACGTTAATTTTGCGATTATTTGCTATTGGTTAAATACACAAAAATTGGTGTTTAATTCAAGCTCGCAATCTTGATTTAAAGAACTGTTATCACCACTCAAGTAATCGATGATCTTTTAATTGTATTAATTATATGCAATTGGCGAAAGCTCCAAAAATTTTATATCCGTGACTGCATGGATATAGTGCAGCCGACATATCTAGTCTCGAACGATATATATAAAATAACTAGGGGTGAGAGCCGCATAGTAAATTCTGCTTCCCATATATATCCATTGCTGTTTCCACCTTGCTAGTCAGTTTGCCGTCGTACTCTGATGATGATCATGGAAGGTCGACAGGCGCAAGTCTGTATGACTCGTGGTAGTTTTGCAATGTTGTGCTATTAGTTAAATACAATGAAATTTGTATTTACACCAAGCACGCAAACTTGATCGGAAAAAATGTTATCACCACTCACGCAATCAATGATTGTATAGTTGAATTACTTATAAGTATTTGGCGAAAGTTGCAAAGAGTTAATGTCCGTGAACCATAGATAATGTGCAACTGACTTATCTAGTGTAGTACAATATATATATATATATATATATATATATATAATGACTAGATGTGAGAGCCGCATATCAAACATTTCTTTACTTATATATCCATTGCTGTTTGATCCTCGCCAGTCAGTTTGCTTTCGTACTCTTTTGATGATCATGGAAGATCGACAGACGTCAGTTCCTATGCATCGACAATTTGTACGATATTGAAGCAGAGGATGCCATCAAGAGTGCTACACCATCAAAAGGAGCCAGAATTCTTTCCCAATTAAGGTCAAATATCCACGAGGAAATGGAGAAGCCTCTGCTCGTGTGGGAGAAAGAGAAGGAGTTGGCAGGAGACACATTGACGGAGATGGTAATATGCGAGAAGGCACGGAGTATTTATACCGACTTAGTGAAGAAAGAGGCGTAATACTTTGATATAGATATATGTTAATTATACATTTTTGTTTGTTATTTAAAAACATATCTTTATTCGTAATTTACAATGGGTTGGGGATTTTTCATAGATCCTGAATGGATTAGATCGAATTCAGTTATTTTAAATGGGAGAAATTCGTTTGAGATACGAGCCGATTGAATTATGAGCTCGGTTCTGGAACGAATTAAACTCGTATCTCGAGGTACCAATGTATATATATATATATATATATATATATATATATATACATTATTAGGAAGAAAAACTCATTAATAACAAAGTGAATAATGCTCATTTATCGGGATGCTATTTAACAATAGTTTACAATCTTTTATTTAAGTACATTTTGGAATTTCAACTGATTATGCGGGTGGCAACTAGTCTGAATCGGATTTACTTCTATTTCTTGTTTAGGATGATTGGTCAATGCATATGCGTGTGTATCGTTGCGCGAATTTATTTGCATGTAGGGATCTTCCTCAATTTATTAAAAACCCAGAGTGTATGTAAATGAAAGATTGTAAAGTGATGTTCATTTGTCTCTAAATAAGTGGCCATTATCCACTGTGCTATTAATATGTTATTTTCTTCCTATATATATATATATATATATATATATATATATATATATATTCTATCCAGATTGGAACTGTTAGTTGCTTTCAGTGCAGTCACATCAGTTATCTAACTGAGCAATTACGTTTCGTGTATAACATGAAAATGTAATTCCGTTTTACGCTTAAACAGTTGCGAAGCATGGAAACTACTGCATTACATCATAGCCCAATGTAACACCCACTTCTTTGCTTAAAAAACTGTTGTCTAAAAATATTCCCGAACAAGCCACAACAGGCTCACTTAAATTATGCATTAACCATTCAAGTATTGATTGATGCATAAATTGCAATGCAAGAGTGAATTTTAAACTAACAGTTCCGTAGGACCCCATAAAAACTACTGTGGAGAAAACCCCTTTGAATTAATAAAGCACGCCGCTGTTGCCTTTCTAATATGGACTCGAAAATAAGGAAAACATGTAGGAGTCAGGAAACATTCATAATTCAAATGCGTTGTAACTCACCTGATATCAAACTTATTTGCTGCACAGTATTGCTGATATTTTTTTATTACTCCCTAATTTACTATGAACCTATTACCAAATTTATTTCTTGTACTTGAGAAAATCAGTGATTATACTTACCTGATTGCCTAGAAAACGTCATATAATTGACGATAAAATTGAACAGTATATTCAGAAATCATGAAATCCTTGGAATGAGATTAAACCGAATATTTTAAAATGACCAATTAATGCCTACCTTATTTTATCGAAAAACATAAGATATGTGCACATAAGCACTTGGCATTCGAAACCTGAAGCAAGTAAGTTCATTTTGGATTTAAGAGTTATCCCAAAGATGGCATGATTTTAATTTGAATTCCGTTGCCGCACACCTTTAGCAAGTATTCTCTCTTAAATGGTAAAAACCACAAATTACACCACAAACCAATTATATGGTTATATATACACTGTTGTGGAGAACTAATAGATATTAAACTATGTAATGGGCAGTGGTACCCGGTGGCAAATACCTTCTAAAAAGACTAGAAAGATTTGCCAAAATTAGTTTTACAATTTCGTGTTCACAGTTGTTTTGAGTGGCTAGGACATTACGATCTGATATATATATATATATATATATATATATATATATATATATATATATATATATATATATATGATTTTGAGTTTCAGTAACTGCGCTATTTCTTTATGCCTTTTACACACATATGGTTTCTTGGTACCGATTAAATACAGCATACGTTGCACCCGAATTTCTACCGGTGATGGATGAATCAGTGAGAAATTGTTTTAGAATTAAAAATATCATCCCCAATATAACATTAGCTGCGCATTGGATAAAATTTTAATTTTTTTATTTTTGTCAGTGTGCCTAAGGTTGACTCAATGAAATTGCGTCAAATGTGAATGTCGCAATTTTTCATTACAGGATAGATTCCATGGAGCAGGTATTGAAGCTTAAAGATCTATAATTTCAAATGGATCTGAAGCACCGCTGAACAAAGGAAGTTGTGTACCTAGTGATGGTCATTATACTAGGAAGAACGCATTTGCAGTACCATATGTGCATCAACTACCAATGCCAGTCAAACGTGTTAAATCAACATTATGATATATAGTATGTAGTTCTATTTATGGATTTTTACTTATTTGTAAACTTCTCAGCAGTTGCTATGGCTACGATGAGTAGAAATCCAAAAAACGACGATTCGACTTAGAGCCTTGACAAATGCATACAATTATTTAATTTAATTTAATTTAAGTCAATTTAAAGTATAATGAAATAGACCAAATATAGCAATTTACCAATAAAATAGGCTTTTTAACGTCTGACAATTTTAGCTCTGTATTTTACCTGATTTTTAGCAACAAATTGCTTATAAGTATTTTCAATACCAAAACGTATATTCGCAATATTGACGATAAACAGAGAAACTAGGCACAATCCTGTGTTATTCCAAACAAAAATCAGGTGATTATGTCATATCAGCATCGCAGTAATTTATTTCTTTTAATTATTTCTTATATAAAGGCAAAAACATTGAAGTTTTTCTATAGCTAACAACGAAAAAAAACATATAAATAATATAAATTATAAATTGTTGTAATTTCTAAACAGGGTAGCGCGTTAAAGTAGATTAGCATAATATATAATCAAAACATTATAGTACTATTATTTATACTGATGTAATTGCCAACGAATCCCTAACGACAGGAATGAAAATTCAAATTTGATTTTTAAATTTGTTTTTATTAATACAGCGCATTACATCCATAAGCTTTTGTTGTTGCGTTAGTTTAATGCCACCTTGTAGCCTTCAAAACGGAATAGCATTTAAATAATTTTCTTCAATTTTTATATCCAGCCTTTGTAGTTTCACTCCAAGAAACGGAAATATTGTCAATATTCAGAGTGCTTTATGCCGTACCAAACGATTGACAGAACAGCCTTTATATTAAATTAATAATATCTGTTGCTTTAGGTGGTATGCTATATTATTCTAGCCAATATATGAAATAATCTGCGATATATTTTGGTATAACCGTCTAATAGGTTGTATTTATTCTCCCTTTTTAATACTTGTAGCCCTTGCCCTCAAATGGTATTTAAATAACTCAAAGCAAGATTAACTTAGCATTAAAAAGAAGTCATTTTACGATTAGAACATCCCACATCTCCAATCCTGGTAATTTTATTAATTTACTGCTGTAAATATATAGAAACAAAATCCCTTTCAAATGTAATGTTTTTTAAAAATATACAAATATACACAAAGTTATTCAAAACCACTAAATCACAAAAGAAATTAGTCCATGCAGAATTTTTGAATTTGAAGTTACACTAGGGCATTTAAAATATAGGTTAGCTACTGTATTTTTTGACTTATAGAAAAGTTAACCTTTACTTATTAGAGATAACATCAAATTACGATCTATGCCATTTTAATGTTTTCTCGCCAATTATTCCAAATGGGTAATAGTTAATTAATAGTGTTTGCAATAAAAATTGAGAAGAACTTAAAATATAAATTATAGAAAGTTTACTGATTTTGGTTTTTAGTGACTTTTATAAATATTATTATTTCAGCCGTAGCTAAACTTGTAATAAATAAGTTTACAAATAGTTCGAAAGTGAATAAAAGTAAATTTTAAATTTTTTATCACTTCTAACGAAAACTCTACTGGGATAGTTATTCTTCACATACCCAAAACGCTTATTCACACATATGAGTTTCAAAATTAAACCTAAAATGACAAAATAGCAATTTCACTTAATCATATCAAATGATGTGCCTGAGGTGTGAACCAAACACATAAATTTTGTTTTATTAAAAATCAGTTCGCATGTAAAGGTACATTACTATTTTTCAGTCCCGAATGTTTGGAAAAAAAGTTTTACTCAATTGAAATATTTTGCCATGGTTGAAGCACAGCTATACAGATGATAATTTTGACCGAGTTCGAGGAATAAACGAATAGTTTTTACGGTCAATTAATAAATTGCTTAAACCTTGGTTGAAATACATAAACTTGCTAATTTCAAGAATGTGCAAAAATTTTTCAAAAAATTATTTAGTCATGAATTTTGTTCATTGATATAACTAGTTTGTATAAAATTATCTTTGGCTTTACATCTTTACTTCAATAAATACGTGACACGTTAGCTCAGTGTTTAGCGCACTAGATTCTGAAGCAGACGTGCTCAGATTCAAGCCCTGTCCGTGGCAAATTCAGGCCGGTACGTGATGAGTTCCCAATAAGGACGAAACCGGTGTACTGGATGAATTTCCTTTTAAACATTAAAAAAGCTTAGTTTATACTTACAAATGTATGTACATAAAGGGACAGGTGTTCGTGGCTCGATTCCAGCCTTGATTATAGTAAACACTTTAATAATGTTTACGTTAATATAAAACAATATCATTACAACGAATGGTTATATACAGGAGGATTGGCTGGGCATGTGAATATAAGATTAAAGAAGAATGTCGTCACTATACTCGTAGAAAAGCGTTAAAAAATTCAAATAAATTGCGAGGTACTATTTCGGTCCTTATGAAGGTGACGTATTACTACCTTTATAAAGGTTTTTTTAACCAAACTAAGCAATTAGGTGTGTATTTAACATGAGGGAAAACACAAATTTAAGCACATTTATTATCTAATTTTCTATTATCCATGAAATATAAAACAGAAATTTTCAAAATAGAGCTCAAATCTGAATTACTTTGCTAAAAATTAAAGCTTAGAGTCGGTACATGATACCAACCTGATGGATATAAATTTATGCTAAAGTTCACCCAAATTGAGAATTACAACAATTTCCGAACACCTGTTACTCCAGTTAAACCATACACTCTGGCCTTCATCGATATCAGTTATCACATTTCGCGGTAAGCATGACATCATTCAATTCCATATATTACAGTTAAATACTGTTTGTTGCGAAGAACTAATATATATGCAAGTATGTATTAGGTTTTGCGAACCTAGTAACAAATTAGTTCAGTTGTGACCAGAAGGATAAACCAAAGGCAGTATGAACGGAAAGTATAATCTCATGCACATTCGTTTCGTGCTTACTGGCGACTCATCAGTAGGAGCCGGTATTACGCCCTTTAACCACTATATATTTGGTAGAAGAATTTGGAATAATAGGACGGTTTAACTGGAGTAACAGGTGTTCAGAAATTGTTGTAATTCTCAATTTGGGTGAACTTTAGCATAAATTTATATCAATCAGGTTGGTATCATGTACCGACTCGGAAACCATAGTGTTAGTATCCGGTACTCATCGATTTCAAAAAAGGTATCAGTTACTAACACAATGGCCATAGTGTTAGTATCCTTTACAGACTCGGTATATATATTATATAGTGTGAGTTAGCATTGAAGTCGTATTGTCGTTGACTTTAGATTATGTTAGCTTCACTATTACAGGTTTACACATTCGTCTAGGAGATTGTACCGTCCTATTATTCCACATTCTTCTACCAAATATATAGTGGTTAAAGGGCGTAATACCGGCTCCTACTGATGAGTCGCCAGTAAGCACGAAACGAATGTGCATGAGATTATACTTTCCATTCATGCTGCCTTTGGTTTATCCTTCTGGTCACAACTGAACTAATTTGTTACTAGGTTCGCAAAACCTAATACATAATTGCATATATATTAGTTCTTCGCAAAAAAGAGTATTTAAATAGTTTTGCATATTTCTGGTTTCTAATGCAAATTATAGAACTTTGTTATGAGGCAAAATATTGTTAAACTAATCACATTTAAAAAGTCAGTAAATGAATGTACCGAAGCATTAAAAAAATAGGAATTATGTCTAATTTACGTCATGCGCTTCATATAAATTTACTTTGCCATTTAAATATTTTAAACTATTTACAAGATAGTATGGCAGAAGCGGAATTATCTGCAAAATTGTGGATTCTGTTGTACTGACCGTGAATTAAGCTAAGCTATTTGAATTTATAAAAATGAAAAGAAAAGATGCAACGCGCAAATTGTTAAACCATTTGAAAAATAGAAACTTATACGGCAAGTGACTAATAATTCATGTTTCAACTTTTTTTTTACAAATTGCGTCATACCAACATATTTGAAGTTGAATGCTTAATTTTATTAGAATGCTTAAGATATACCTCTTAGACTAGGGCATGTAAAAAATAGGTTAGCTACTTTATTTTTTGACTCATTAAAAGTTAACTTTTACTTATTAGAGATAACATCAAATTACGATCTATGCAATATTATTGTTTGCACGCCATTTATTTCAAATGGCTAAAAGAGTTAGTTCATAGTGTTTGAAAAGACACATTTAACTAAATAAAAATATACTGCCATGGTTTAAAAACGGCTATACAGAAAGTAGGATTAAATTAAAATAAATTTTTTATGAAGGCCATTAGAACAGCGCAATTCCTTTCGGAAAAGACGGAAGTTATATTTGCATTCGGCGTTTTAGTTATATAGGATATTAATATCAGTTTGAGTACAATCTTAAACGTCTCATAAATTGTTTATATTCGATTTATGCTATATTCTTGTAAGCGGATAAAAGTGGT
This sequence comes from Eudiplozoon nipponicum, assembly GCA_029291075.1. Classification (NCBI taxonomy): domain Eukaryota; kingdom Metazoa; phylum Platyhelminthes; class Monogenea; order Mazocraeidea; family Diplozoidae; genus Eudiplozoon; species Eudiplozoon nipponicum. The sequence continues at coordinate 106,035 of JAQBSW010000989.1, read as the reverse complement.
GAAAGGTTTCTGAGGTGGCAGTCCGGTTTTAGCGAAAGAGTGTATGGCCAAGTAAGTAATGTGTATGTATGTAATAAAACAAAACTAGGCGCTACAGCTATGTTATGTTAATTGATTAGTAATAAAATATAGGACCCGGCACATTGTAACTATTGATTAAAACGTAATACCGTTGTACCAAGAGTGTATGTTTTTCTAAAGTATCGCAAGCCTATGAACACAAAAGGAAATGATTTAAATGTTCAGAAATTCACTGAATAAAATATTTCTCATTTTCTGTGTTATAGGACTGAAAATACTCACATCCTAATTTCACTAAATAAAATATATCTCAGTCTCTGTGTTATAGATCTGAAAATGCTCACATCCGAATTGGCAATTTAAAGCAATCGCATAATTTGGTTCAATTTGTTGACCAATTTTAACTCTATGAATGTGTAAGATAAGCGAGCTTGAATGTTGTATCCGTTTCTACCAAAGTACCGGTCCTTAAAGCTATCGAAGGTATTTTACGTTCTCTTATCATACGTTAGTTAATTTATGTCGGATTGCAAATGACGATTAAGTACCTTATGAGTATGACAAGCTTATGTACGAATAGGAAGGTTTGCAAATGAATTACAATTACCCAATTGATCAGCAATTACCTATTACTATAGACAACATTTTTATGCATAACCTGAAGAAAATCATGTATACAAGACGCCCAATCAAATTTGTACATATGGATCTTAGTGATCCGGAATCATGGTGAAAAATATATGGTTGATTTATCAATTAAAATTAGAAATGGTTCGATAATAGGAAGATACTTTTATAGGAATTATACTCACCATAATAACAGTCAATAAAAGTTCCAAATAAACTATCTTCACCGGATGGAAACCGATAATTTAAAATCAGAGACAATTACAAGCCTTAGATAAACAAACAAAAATTATGGTGCTGAATTTAATCATATTGCAAGATTTAATAGTAATGGTTCTCCTCTTGAGTTAATAGAAAACAGTAAATACAAATCCAAATCAAAGAATGTAACATCTGCTAGAATATTGAATGATCGATAGGTCAGACAAAGCATCGTTAAATCAGTAGCATTGTAACATAACATACCAATCTTTTTAAGGTACACCTCTGTCCGCGCCAGTAAACTTCTACACCAAAGCGAAAAAATGTAATGTTAGATACTCTTAAATTTATGATATACCATGAAATTGTTTTATTCTCATAAACATGGGTGAAACTATGTTTGAAAGTAAGGAAAGCGGAGTGAAACATTGAACTTCATTTAAGTAACTTTGTTTTAATTGACCTGGTCATTAATGTCAATCAAGTTATACTTGAATTAAAACATTCTGTGAGAGATCTAAACGTAAATCGATATGCAGTCCATTGAAATTAAGTCAAGAAATGGTACTATGAATGAAAGAGCGGTGGCAATCTCGTTAGGCTCCATTTGTAATTTTTCATTGACTAATGGTAGGAAGTGACGACTACCAGGAAAAGATGGAATATATAATTCTTAATAACACTTATACGGCTTTATAAACATAATTCTTTTATCACTTTTATTATTAATTTTAATATCACCGTTTATTTTGCTAACCTTCATTTATTTCTACTTTAATTATTCTAATAAATTACTATTTTTATTTCGCATAGCACTTAACAACAAACTTCAAACTTGAAATGTCATGATTACTCCAAAATTTCTCAAAATAGGTAATTTCATGTCTGACCAATTATTTGAATTAGATATCTTCATCAAACTTCTGTTCACACAAATTTTTAGAGCATTTATTCTGGCAATGTTTTAATAAATTTTTATATATAATTTTTTTAAACTTTGACCCCTCCATAAACATTGATTTTACCCTTGATTATTTGATTTTATATTGTAGGAAAAACTAGTTAACATTTAACTAATGATAGTAATGATCCAGTGTTTTTGTATGAAACAAACGAAGCACAACAATAAAATTTTAGTCTGATTCGTTCTAAGATATATTTACGTACAGCGATTGTAGATTCACTTACCTAGACTGAGGCATGAACTTAATTACACAAAACCTAATAATTAACAGTAATAGACACATGCATATGCGTGACGTATACCCACCTAGTGAACCGTCAGTAATTAATGAGAAATGAGTCAGTTGTAAGTATAAATATAACTGTTGAAGTCGAATTTCTCATCGACTTCATTTGTTAATTATTTTTGAGGTTACATGCTGTAGATAGATGAGGGCGTTCGGTGATGTATACTGTGTATTTTCTAAAATATTGTAGAAATGGATATTATAAACTTTGTTTAGTAAAACCTTAATCAAATAATTAAATCAAAATATATTTTCAGGTTATCCACATCGAGATGAAGAAATTTTGTTAGGGATTCAAAAATCCCCAATATTTTTATATTTTACACTAGAAAACTTTTTTTCACTTTCCTTATTTGTAATATTTGTAAAGTATTTTGCTTCTAAAAATATATAAATGCTTTAAATTAGTTTAAAGTAATAAAGAAAATGCAAATAAACTATTTTTCAGTTTTACTAAAATTTTATGGAAGCTTAAATAGCAAAATAATCAGTAAACCTATTTTTAAAATGCATAATAGAATAGGCACAATATTTCAACTTCTGTATCTTAATAAATTGGACAGGACTATTCGGCTTACCAGATCTAAAATAAGTATATTTCAGATTTCAAATCAACTTACACAGAAAAAGAGTAATATTGTGTTATATAAGGATCTTTATTGGAATGTTAATTAAATTGTTTTTTTTTCAATTCTCCATAAGCTACGTACAGTACGAAACCAGCCTTCGAGCACACTACTAATTATTAATTAAAGAAAAAGACATGATAACAAAATAAAGCATGCTATTATTATATTCTCTTGGCAATTAAATAAATGAACCCTTACCATTACCATATAACTTTATAGATACATGCAAATTTACTTAGATGTTTGGAGAATTTAAACTTAAAAAGAAGAGTAGAACAATAGTTCATTTTTGATAACCTTGTATTCCAGCACATCGATTCCATATACATTCATGGTTTTCAGCAAAATAGTAAATTAATGCTTAAAAATAAAGCGCAGTATTATAATTATGGTTCAGCCATTTTTATGGATTTGTCAAATAAATTGAGAAGTAAATCTTGTATTAAAACGTAAATTTATTAGAAGGTAGACATTTAAAACACAGCTTAAAAAGGCTATTTTTCTTTCGCTATAAATCAAATCGAGTTGGGTATATAGTACTCTATACAGTAAATTGTGATAAGCAACGGTGTTAAATTGGACTAAAAACATACACTATACAGCAACGAACAGGGAACGAAAAAGGCACAGTTTGAGGCACCCACACGCAAGCAAACGCAAACAGTTCCCCAGTTTATTTTCAAAACTTTTGCAATTATATTTTGTATTTAGCTACGGATTAAATTTGTTATAACAAATTGCGTCCCATATGCGAAACTCTTTTTGCTTCTTCTTTGAAAGGACCACCGAAAATCTGCCTGATTTAGAGTTTGATCTTTATAAACATTGTTTAACTACTGCGGAAACGTTGTCCAATTTTCCAGATGATCTAATATGCTCTAGAATTCCTTTCTTAGGAATCGGCCTGCCCGAAGTTAATTGCGCACTCAGCAGGTATACATTTGTTTTAATAAACAATTATGGACTGTTCGACTGCAGGTAGCTCACCTCTTATATGTATCTCTAGTAGGCGTTTTGTTGAAAAACAAATAGCAGTTGTGCAGTACACATCTCAGAAATTACATTTGTTTAAATGCTTCGAATCCAAATTTTGGATGATCTGTCCACTTTAAAAGGCATACTAACATGGGTCGTCCGTCGATTGACGCATGCTATTTGGTCTCATTTTGTTGTCTATATTTCACGTTCGATTTAAAAACCTTTCTGGATACCTGTTTCCTAATTTCGATTATTTGAAAACTGTCAATTTTCACATTTGCATACTTCATAACAGAATTGAAATATTTAGTAGAATAAATTACATAACATGTAGCGTTTTTGACAATTTGGACGGCGCAATGGAAGCACTGTGCTTGATATAATTTGAATGTGAATTGTCATCAACTTACATCAGATATGCAATTGTGTATTAGATGTTGTGCAAATTATCTCAACTATGACCAGAGGGATAAACCAAAGACAGCATGAACGGAAATTATAATCTCGTGCACATTCGTTTCGTGCTTACCGATGACTCAGTGGAAGCCCCTTACCCACTATGTATTCGGATTATGAATGTGGGAGAATATGACCCTAGAATCTCCTATGCGAATGTGTAAATCTGCGGTGGTGAAGCTAACTTCATACGTTCCGTCCATGCTGTCTTTGGTTTGTCCTTCTGGTCAAATTTGAACTTAACTGTTACTAGGTGCTCAACACCTAATGCACAATTGCACAATTATCAGTTTTCCGCAACAAGCAGTATCTAACTGTCATACTTCCAATATGTTTAGCAATACTTTCAAAAACGTGGTTAAAGTTTTGAAGCTTCCAGAAAGCATACATGGACCGCAGATGTTAGACATCTTAACTGTCTGCAATGAATTGTTGATGTCTACTACAATATTGCGACAGCTTCAAAGTGTACAATATAAGTCGGACTGGCGGAGTGTATAAGATCCAACATGGTTACTCAAATGGGAGAGAGCATCTTTAAAAGTAGAACAAATAGTTTCTAAAATAAAACTCTAAACAAGGCGGAGTTCGTGGTTTTTTTATAACAAGAGACGAAAACGTGTTAAGCTATGCGAAACCTGTTAGTTGCAACTGCTTTACCTGAGGTTTGTACACTGCTTTAATATTTAAAGATGAATTATGCAATTATGCATTGGGTGTTGCTCACCAAGTAATAGATTAGTTCAAATATGATTAGAATGATGAACTAATGTCAGCATGGAAGGAAAGTATAATATCATGTGCACATTCATTTCGTGTTTGCTGACGACTCATCAGTAGGAGCCAGTATTACCTCCTTTTCCGACTACATATTTGGGTGAGTAATGTGGGACATTTGGACGTTACAAACTTCAATACGAATGTGTAAATCTGCAGTAATAGAGCTAACTTCACATAAAGACCTAGACAATGCGATATCAAAGTCCATTCGCTACATATAAGATATATACTGTGCCTGTATAGCGTACCATACTATAGCTGTAATGTCAGTTCTCGATACCGAAAAGGTACATTGTACCACCACTGTGGTTGCTGAGTCGATACATGGTACCAACGCTATGGATTTCAATGCATGTTAAAATTCAAAAAAATGGGGAATTACAACTATTTCTGAACACTTGTTACTCCAACAAATCCATACACTCTGGCCTTGACCAATATTAGTTATCACGTTTCGCGGTAATTATGGCATCAATATCTTATTGTTATATGTGATTAAATATGCGTTAGTTATTGGTTAATTAGGCTTTAATACGCAAAAAACTTATGTTTACATGCGATTCTACTACTTGTTCAAACCGACACATTCATATTCGAATAAATTTTTTACTAGGCACTTAATATCGAACGCATAATTGAATAAACATTAGTTCATCTTGATGAAGAATATATAACTAGTATAGCTTTCATTCAATGAGTTCATGATTTCTACAAAATGTGAAAACTGATGTCCATCACAGCGAGTGTATACGGCTGTGCTGCGGCTAATCAAAAATGTTTTTTTATTCTCAATTTATGAAAATTAGTCTTTCTCTAAAACCACAACTTCGTTACAATTTACAAGTATGGTATATATTATATATAGTTAGATTTTGTTTTACTTAAATGGCCGAAGAATTTATATGACGCTTATTATTTTGCTGCTAGGATACGCATCCGAATGAGTGATTGCACCGTTTACCTGTTCCACATTACTTGGAAAAAAATACAGTGGATATAACGCGTAGTGGCGGCTCCCACTGATGAATTGTCAACTTTCACAAAACACATGAGTACATGATATTATACTTTTCGTTTATGCTGAATTTTTATCTTTCTGGTCCTATTTGAACTAATTTGTTACTAGGTATGCAATACCTAATACACAATTGCATATACATTAGTTCTCTGCAACAAGCAGTATATAACTATCATATATTTAATTAAATGATATCACGAACACCGCGAAATGTAATAACTAATTTCGATCCAGGCCAGCGTATATAGATTTGCTGGAGTAACAGGTGTTCAGAAGTAGTTGAAATTCTCAATTTTGGTGAAATTTGGCATATCATGAAATCCATTATGTTGGTACCTCGTGCTGACTGGGCAACCATAGTTTTGGTACCATGTACCGACTAGACAACCATAGTGGTAGTACTGTTTGCAGGTTCGTTATATATTATATATTAGGAGTCAGATCAGAAGTCGCATAGTCAAAGACTACATGAGTAAACATTTGTATAGAAAATTTTACTATCTAGCTATCTACCTTTTATTGATAGACCGTATTACCGGCTCCTACTGCTGAGTTGCAATTAAGCACAAAACGGATATGGATGTGAGATTATACCTTTTGTTCATGCTTACTGTGGAAAATCCTTCCCGTCAAATTTGAACTATTTTGTTACTAGTCATGCAATAACTACTCTATGTTAGCATATATTAAATCTCTGCGACAAAGTGAATGCAAATATGGTGCATAGTGTTTTTGTGCGTGAATGGATTTCTTTGTGTGCCTCAGGATGTGTGTTTTTCGCCTCCTATTAGTGTTAAATAAAAATTAATCTCTTATACTTGTCGAATTTTGCTATATAAAGTAACAGTTATGTAAAAGTCATTTTAACAATCAGTTTTGACTAAAATATGATGAATAGAAAGTTAACAATTCGTGGAGATTTACTTTATAAGAAAAATAATGCTGTATAGATTAACTGAATAACGAGTATCCAGCAGCAATGCATATATATGTGGAATGCAAAATTAGGTAAGCGACTCTCACCTCCAGCAGTCTCACATATTTTTTCCTTAAATGGAAATGTTGGCTGCGAAATATCTGTGCAGTCACGAACATTTACTTTTTCCAGCTTTCGCCACATATATAAAAATTGCGTGGGTGATGGTAAAAATTATTTAAATCAATTTTGGGGGCTCCAAGTAAATATGAACCACATTGCATTCAACCAGTCGACGAACAACAGCAAACCAATTATCAGTCACACGTACTGATGTGGTTCGAAATGTCATGGTCATCATCAGAGCATGACGGATAAACAGAAATGCATATATATGGAAAGCAGAATTAGTTATGCGGCTCTCACTTTTAGTAGTCTCGTAAACACTGTACTTGACTGGAAATATCGGCTGCACAATTTCCGTGCAGTCACGAACATTAACTTTCTGCAGCTTTCGTCTCATGTCTGTAAGTTATACAATTAAACATTTAATGAATCCGCAGGCAATCTTCACAATAATTTAATCAACTTTGCGAGCTTGAAAATGACTACCACCAGTCGAAAATACCGACGCGTTTCAAACGACCTTGACCGTTATCTAAACGCGACGGCAAAATGAATGACAAGAATATGACCGCAATGCGTGATAAGGAAAAGAAAAGTAAATATATGGTTGTCAGTTCTAGTTATCTCGCATACATTGAAATTGACGCGAAATGTCAGCTGCATAATTTCTATGCAGTCACATATATGAATGTTTTGCAGCAGTGGCTTCTTTTATATAAGTTACATCATAGAATAATCACTGATTGCGCAGGTAGTAATAGCAATACTTACAATCAAGTTAGCGAATTTCAAATAAACACTAAACCCATTAATCTTATTCATATATATATATATATATATATATATATATATATATATATATATATATATATATATATATATATATATACTGAAAAATATTATGGAATCTGACTCGTCCCCAGGTGAAGCCAAGCCGTGCTAGTATTTATTAAACGTGGTTAGGAACTGATGTACCTTACTCGTAAGGGATGAAATTATTATGCAGCGAATCATTAAAGGTATTTTATTAAAGAAAATGTTACTAATATGTTGACACGAGAAGTAAATTGCGATTTATTATATAAAATACGGCAGTCGGAGGAGGCAGTTTTTGCAGATGGTGTAATAATAGAACGAGTTGTCAGTTGAATTGCAATAGTAAAAAAATATGAAAGTGATAAGAATAATAGCCACTGTATAATAATCTACAAATTTATCTATCTACTATTCCTTGCCTTCGTCCATTTACTATCACTATTATTATTACTAGTGTTATTCCTATTACTATTCGTAATAATTGTGTCATTATTGGTGGTATTAAAATTACCGTTAGTATTAGTGTTTCTACTCATATTAATGGTGCTATTGTGAACACAATTACAAATGAAATTAATATTAAAATCCTTATTTCTATTATTATTACTCTAAATATGAATATTACTTGTGTTATTGGAATTAATATTACTATTAATAGAGCCGGTGCACTTTCCGATAATATTAATATTACTATGACTGGTATTGGAGGTACCGCCATTGCTATTTCTATTATTATTGCCCTTAACGGTTCAATTGCTAATATTTTAAAGTCTTACATTTTTATCAACATTACTGGTTCTATTAATACTTTAAGTACTATTATCATTTAAATTACTGGTGTTTGTTTTTAATATTAATAAATCTTCCACTATTACTGGTATCCATCCTATTAATATTAAGATTAATTTTACTATTACTATTGCTGGTGGCATTATCAATACAACTAATATTATAATAAAAAAATACTGATGCCACTGTAATTTCTATTATTATTAAAATACTATTACTAATGCTATTATATTACTATAAATAATACTAATCATAATTTATATTATTGAAATTACTATGATTATTAATATTATTAGTGCTGTTGAATTTGCTACTTATGTTGCTGTTAAAAATACTTTTGTTCTTACTATTTTGAATACCATTACTTTTACAATAAATGGTGATATTGCCATTAATAGTAATATTGTCATGACTATTACTGTACTTTTTGCTATTGCTGTTATTTTTATTATTGTTATCACTATTATTATCTACGGTGCTATTACTGTTACTATTAATATTAATAATACTTGTGTTATTGTTACTCCAATTCCTATTACCAGTATTGCTGAAGGCTGGATGCAAACAACTTGATGAGTGCGACAAGGGCCAGGTAACTTCTTCATTTTTTATTACTGTTATTATTACTGTTATTGTTATTAAAATGACTGTTACTATCAATTGCTGTTATTAAAGCTGTTCCAATTACTAATATTATTTCTACTATTATGTCTTTCTTAATAAATTTAGTAATATAATATATAGCATAATACTATAGATATGACTCTTACTATTACTGTTAACATTATTATTAATATTTATGATGCTACTTAAACCAACATTACTATCATTAATGCTATCACCGGTGATATATCTATTCATTTGAATAATAATATCAATATTACTATTACCGATATGTTTATTTGTGCTAATAGAACTAATATTACTGTTACAATTACTGTTACTTTTAACAATGATAACAGTATAATTATTATTAACGCTATGACAATTAACGGCGATAATTTATTACCACTTATATCCAAAAAAATTTTTTTTTATTATTACCATAACTCGTGCTATTACTATCATTATTTTTGTTACTATTTAACCTCAAATTAATGATTTTAATGATATTACTATTACTAATAAAAATTCTTGTGCAAATTCTATTACATTTGTACTAATTTATTATTACTATTAATGTCGTTAATTCTATTTTTATTAAAATAGCTATTGCAATTTCAAAAACTATAGGTATTGCTATCACTGGTGCAGTTATTATTTCTATTTCGTTTATGATTAACATCACTGGTGATATTACTATTAATACGAATATCAATATTGCTATTACTGGTGTTTTACTATTAATATTACGATGGCGAATTATATTAATATCACTAATGTTGTTGCTATTGCTAATACTATTTTTATTAACATAACTAGTATTTTTGCTCTAATTAATACCATTTACACCACTATTACAAAAAATGTTGGTAACTCAATAATTATTAATATTGTAATAATTATTGTTTGAAATGTTGCTATTGCTATTACTCTTGCTGTCATTAATAGTTATTATTAATGCTGCTAATACTATTAGTATTACTGTTAGTAATACAAGTGTTACTAATATTGCTAATACTATTACTAGTACTGATACTATTATTATTATTATTATTATTATTATAAATATTACTGGCGCAACTGCTATTGTTATTCAAATGACCAGTACCATGAATATATCTGCTATTTCTAATGGTGCTATTTTTCTAAGCATTACTATTAGCATTTCCATAACTGATACATTCATTAATATCATTAATACGATATTGTTATTAATAATAATATTAATACTTATGCTGTTGAATATATGACTCTTGCTTATAATATTGATGGTGTTGTTGTGATAACCGTTAACAATTCCATTACTGCTAATTATGGCATTCCTATTGCTATTAATAGTACTATTAATATTAAAGGTGAAATTTCCCCTGCCATTTTAATTAATATTACTAATAATATCACTGATGATATTGATTCTAATATTACTGTTACTAATAATTTTAATATAAATCGTGCCACTGCTATTACTATTAATATTACTATTACAATTAATTTCAATAGATCCATCATTACTACGATGAATATTATTTTGAAATAACGCTATTTTGATATTGCTCTTACTGTTTCTATCACTATTAATGGTACTTTTGCTTTTATTAATTCTACTACTTTTAATTGTGCAATTTATAATACTATTAATAATGCTATGGCAATTACTGGACCTATTACCATTGGTATTAATATTATAATTACTATTACTGGTTCTATTGGTAATACTATTACGATTAGAATTATAAGTACTATTAATGGTGCTATTGCTTTAGCTATAATCATTATATTACCATCACTATGATTAATAAAAGTGCTATTTCGATTGATATTGAAAATAATATTACTGACACTATTGCAAATAATTTTCCCTTTCTATTGCACTTCATCATATTTTTCTTATATTTCTGGTAATATTGATATTAGTATTGTTAGTTTTATTTATCGTGATGCTTATATTACGATGATTAATATCGATTATGCTAATATTGCAGGTTCTATTTCTATTACCATTTATATTACAATTCCTATTACATTTAATATTACGATTAGTTTTATTATTAATATTATTGGTGCTCTCGTTATTGCTATTAATTTTGCTATTAATATTACCATTACAGATGCTATTGCAATTGCTTCTAATTTCACTATTAATATGACCATTAAAACTACTATTACTAATACAGTTGCTGACGAAATAACTATTACTAGTAATATTAAAACTAATGGCGCCGTTTTTATTATAGTTAAATTACAATAACAATTAATATTCATATTACTATCGCTGGTGCAATAACTACTAATCTTTCTACTACTAGTATTATTCAAATTTATATTAATGGTGTAATTCTTATTAATATTATAGTTAGTGATGGTGTTATTACAATTATGATAACAAAAACATAATAAGTACCTCTATTACGTTTGCTATTGCTATTATTATTTAACTTACTAAATTACTGGAGCTAACGCTACTGCTTTTACAAATTCTATTACTATTACTGCTAAAACTATTATTATTGCGATTATTGATGCCATGGCTTACGCCATTACTATTGTTATAATTATTATAAAAATGAATATTGTAAGAGCTATTACGATTTATATTACTACTTATGTCAATATTAATATTACTGGTGCTAAAAAAACTGATACTAATGCTACGTTTGCCATAAATTTTACTATAACTATTAATAATAATGGTTGTGATGCTGTAACTCTTCCTAATAATATTAATATTAACGGCGCGTTTCTATCATAATTAATATAACTATTATTTTTACTATTACTATCAATAATATTATTACTGGAGCTATTGCTCATACTATTGTTATTGTTATTATTAATGTAATTTTTACTGTTACTATTTTATTACTGGTTTCATTACTATTATTACTAGCATTAAAATTTCTATCACTGTTTCTGGTGAATTGTATGTACAATTAAAATTAATATTACTAAAAATTTTGTTATTGCTATTATCATTAATATTGCGGCGCTATTTCTAAAAATAATTAAAATAAAATTATTATAGCTATTAATATTAATAACAAAATCATTATTAATAGTACTCATTCCAATTTTATTGCTAGTTTTTACTATTATCATTAGTGTTACTATTGCTGGTGCTACTGAATTTCTATAAATATCATTATTTCGATGAATACTACTAGAGTTATTGTTTTGATATTAATAAATCTATTAATAATACTATTAATGATGGTGTTATTACTATTATTATTATTATTATTATTATTATTATTATTGTTACAGCTATTAATGTTATATTTTATAATATTGTCAATATTGCTACTTTATAAATAGCGCAGTTTCTATTACTATTACTATTACAAACATTATAGCCAATACTGCCTCTATTTCCATTGATATTAAAAATAACCATTACTGAAAAAATTGCTATTGCCGTTACTGGCGTTTATGTCCTGAGTATGTCCATTACGAATTATATTATCAATATCAGTACTATTATATTACTCGTGATATTGCCATAAACATTGTTATTATAATTCTTACAAACTTCTTTAGTGTCACCTGTATTACGATTTCTTATACTATTTATTTTACTAAGACTGACGCTATTGTAATAACCATTATTATTTATTTTACAAATTATTGTGGTGTTAATTTAATAATACTATTATAATATTAAAACTGTTGGTGTTATTGTTACTATTATTACTATTATTACAAATACAGTTATTGATATTTCCTTTAGTAATACTATTAAAATTAATATTACCGTTTTTAATTTTATTGTTATTAAAATTACTTATGCTATTAATATTACTATTACTGTGGTTGGTATTGCTAATTATAATGCAATTTCCAATATTATTTATTTTGCTCCTTGCATTACGATTAATATTGCTTTTCATATTATTATTAATCTTTATATTTAAAAAAATAATTGCTATTCATAATACAGTTACGGCTGGTTTTGCTGACACCAATATTATTACCATTAATAAGCCTATTGCAATTGCCAATACCCTTACAAATATTATTATTATAAGTCTCAATGGTGCCTTTCAATATTATAATAAATATTACTGATTAAATTGGAATAATTATTACCATCAATAATATTGTTACTATTACCATTGCTATTTATATTACTAGTACTAATATTAATGGTGTTATTACTATTAATATTATAATTTATTTTTCTATTAGTGTGACTATCAATATTACTCTTATTATAATATTACTCTTGCTCTTGTTAATACTATTAATAGTAATATTGCTTTTACTGGTTCTGTTGCTATTACTATTATGATTACTATTTATGTTATTATGTTTAAGGTTGTTGATTTTCAAATTAGTGTTACTATCACGATAATGGCCGCTTTTTCTTTAACCATTACGATTACGTATTTTATTACTTTTACTCTAGTTATTATTACTACTATTAATAATACTATGACTATTACTGGAGGTATTGCTATTGCTATTACTGTAACTGGTGCTATTGCTATTGTTGTTACCAAAACTATGACAAATTTTGGTGCTATTGCTATTGCTGTTACCATAACTATGACAAATGTTGGTGCTATTGCTATTGTTGTTACCATAACTATGACAAATGTTGGTGCTATTGCTATTGCTGTTACCATAACTATGACAAATGTTGGTGCTATTGCTATTGTTGTTACCATAACTATGACAAATGTTGGTGCTATTTTGCTTGACATCACTATAATTATTACTTTCAATGTTCTTTTACAATTAAATAATAATTGATTGCGTGTGTTGTGGTAACTATTCTTTCATTTTGTTATGTTTTTAAATACAATGATCCTATTTTTATTTCTTTTGCGATTGCTATTACTATTGATAGTACAATTATTGCTTATATTGCAGCTATTAAATCTAGTACTATTATGATTTGCTATTACTCGTCATGTTGCTAATATTCTTACTATTGAATTTCCTATTGATTGACTAATTCTGATTGCTACTACTATTACCAAAACTATTACTATTACTGGTGATATTCCTATTATTATTTCTATTACTTTTACTACTACAGCTGCTATTTATATGACACTATGTTTCACTATTATTTTTGTAATGTATATTCCTGCTGTTTTCGCTAATATTATAAATATAAATTTGGATATTAATATTAATATTACTATTACTGTTACTGCTTTAATTGATATGACATTACTAATATTAGCACTGTTACGGGTGTTATTGTTATTACTACTAATATAAATACTACTCGTGCTATTTTCATTACTCTTAATATTACCGTTACAATAGTAACTACTGATATTTATACTAATTTATTACTATTACTACAAATGTTGTCATTGCTATTTATATTGCTATTATGATTACTAATATTTATACTGGTGCCATTGCTCGTACTATTTTTATTACAATTATTACCACTATTCATGTAAATGTTACTGGTGTAATTTCTGTTAATATTGCAATTGCTATTTACATTACTAACGTTGTTATTCATATTATCACATATATATTACTGGTGGTATAGCTATTATCATTAATATTACAATTAATATTACTTTTCATAGTTCTTTTTTTATTACAATTACCAATATTGTATCTATTTCGATTAATATAGTTATTTTAATTACTATTGGTATTACTAATACTATTATTTGTGTCAATTTCGTAAATATCACAATCTGGAGAATTAAAACAATTACCGACGCTATTTCTATTGCTAATAATCTTAAAATTATTATTACTACTATAATTTTCATTAAAATTTTGCTAGAGGGGCTATTGCTATTAAAAACATCTTTGTTGACCGTATTAATATAATGAGTGCTCTTAATATTACGATTACGATAACTCTTATTATTAGCGTTGCTATTCCATTAATATTGCATTTAATATAATTATCAATATTACTGATTATAATGCTATAAATTTTTGGATTACTATTTGGCTTTATTGCCATTAATATTATTAATGATAATACTATTAATACGAATATAATTTGTTCTATTACTGGTTCCATTGCAATCACTAAAATAATAATAATGATAATAATAATAATAATAATAATAATAATAATAATATTGATAGTTAATAGCTAATATTATTATTACCATTTCTGGTGCAAATTCTTAAATGTATTCTAACATTATTAATATTGTTGCAAGTAATGATATTATTTTTACTAATATTATCCCCATTATATTACTAGCGTTATTACTGTTACTAGTAATATTATGATTATTAACAATATTTGTGGCATTACTTCTTTTATGATAGGTATTTCTTTTACTAATAATATTATTTGTGTTATTTCTATTTATATTAAAGATACTTTTAATATAATTGGTTCTATTGCTGTTTCTTTTATTAATACATTTACTATTACCGTTGTTGTTGCTATGACTATTACTATTAATTTAATTGGGGCTATTTCTTTTACTTATTGTATTACTATTGTATTTATTATGACTATTACTGTTAAAATGATTAATAATGATTCTTTTGATATTACTATTAAATTTTATATTACATTTTCTTGGGCCATTATTATTAATATCAATATTAGAGATATAACTTTTAAAATTACCTGTGCCGTTTTAATCTCTATGAATGTTATTATTCGAGTTTCTTTTTTTATATTACTGTTAACATTTCTGGTGAAAATATGGTTACAATTACTGTTGCTGTTAAATTATAATTAATATAAATAATACTGGTTCTATTTGTTTTACAATTACTGTAACGACTACTGCTATTATTAATATTACTGGTGTTATTTCTATTGTTATCAAAGAAACGATTACTACTACCGTTAATATTACTACAGATATTCCAATTACTGTCGTTTTTGCTAGTACTATTAATTTTAATGCTGATTCTAATACAATTTTATTAACATTACAACGTGGTGCTATTTCTATCAGGTTTGTTATTGCTATTAATATTGTTGTTACAATTACTATTACTTATACTATTAAGCATTCGATTGTGATAAATATTACTACTTCAATAACTATTATTGTTACCATCAATATTTATGATTCTACTTCTATTACACATACTATCAGTGTTAAAATTACTGTAGTATTACCTTGACTTTTCCCAATACTATCAAATTGTACTACTGGCGACATTGTTCTTAATATCAGTATAACAATTTTAATTTCTATTTATGATGCAATTACTCATTATATTACTATAACTTTAAATATTAATGGTACTATTGATATTGCTCTTAATATTGCAATTACTACTTGTGTTTTTAGTAATAATATTAGCATTCATTTAACTCGTGCTACTTTTATTTTCATTATCATTATAACTAATACAATTTATATTTTAAATTATTATTAGCGCTGTTATTATTATCAGTATTTCTGATGCCATTTATATTACTATTAATATTGCCATTACTGTTGATACTACTATTGTTAATACAGGATTTATTACCATTAATATTACTATTATGAGTATTATCAATATTACTGTTTCTTTCATTAGTTCAATTAATATAACTTATCGTACAACTATTTCTGATAGAAGTGCTATTATTATTATTATTATTATTATTATTATTATTATTAGCAGTACTATAATTCGTGTTATTGATGCATCAATTACTGTTGCTACTAAAATTATTCTTACTATTAATTTACTGATAATATTTCTATTAAAATTACTATTTCGATTACCACAACTTTTAATTATTGCTAATACAATTACTGCTATTAGCGCTATTCATATTAGTATTACTTTTTCCATAACTATAATTATTACGATCATTATAAATATCATTGGTGCTATTTTTATTACTAATAACACTAACATCAATATTATAGGTGCTATTACTATTATTTGTACTAAAACCACTATTATTACTGACGGTTTTGCTATTATTATTAAAATTGCAATTAATTTGCTTTTGCTATTACTATTATTATTAATATCAATATTATAATTAATATTATTATAATTAGTACTATATCTGGTGCCATTTCTATTCAGAAAAATAAGTATTACTACTGATACTAATAGTATCATGTCCATTGCTATTACTATTATCATTAACATTACTATTATTGTTAATATTACTGTTACTGGTGTTATTGCTAATAATATTACTATAAATATTTTATTATTGGTGCAAATAGCAATACTATTGCTTTTAATATTGATTTAACAAGTTCCAAAACTATTTTTTTCCGGTTACTATTACTATTACTATTAAAATTACTGGTGCCATTTCTATCAAGATAATTGGTTATATTAATATTATTCATATTGCAATTATCCTTAAACTTATTATTATTACAACTAATTCTATTGCGATTGCTTTTAATTTTTCTATTTATAATACCATTACTGATGATATTTCAATTGGTATCAATATTAATATTAATATTTCTATCTTTATTAGGTGTTTTATTTCTACAAATATTGCTACTTCGATTACCATTAATTGTGCTATTTTTATTTATATTACTAATACTTTTGCTATTACTATTGCTGATAATATTGCCATTATTATTAATTTTTCTATATCTAATACAATTATATTACATGTGCTAGGGCTTTTTCCATTATTATTACTGGTGCTGTTGCGGCTGCTATTATTATAAATATTTATTCTTTTATCACTTGTATATTATGGATTCAACAATTTTAATATTTTTATTACAACTATCATAATATTACTACTGCTAATACTATTAATATTAATTATACTATTACTATAACTCGTGCTAAGTCTTGTAATTGGAATATAATTATTACTTTTGCTATTAAAATATTCGTAATAATTCTATTACTAGTACTAATTGTATTACTGGTGATGTTGCTTCTATTATTACTATTATTATTACTATTAATGGTGTTAATGCTCCAACCATTACCGTCACTATTAATTTTACTGGTGCTAAATTCATTGCTATAACTGTAAGTGTTTCTTGTGATGTAGTTAACAATAATAATATTTCTGGTATTAATACTAGTACTATGTAGATTGCTATTAAAATTGCTATTATTATTCATAGTAATATTAATATAACTGATCTTTTTTATTGTTGCTAATATTATTAATATTGGTGCTATTGGTATTACTATTAGTATTATCATTATTATTACTTTTTGATGCTATTGCTCTTGTTATTATTGTGACTATTACTACCACTATAAACATTAATAATATTGGCGATATTCTTTTTACAAATAATATCATTATGATTATTATTGTCGATTATTGCTATCAATATTATTATAACTACTACAATCACTGGTTCTATTAATATTTTTCGTAATATTAATATTGATATTATGATAAAAATTGCCGGCGTAACCACCATAACTATTAATATTGCTATTACTATTAATGTTGAGTTTGCTATCACAATTATGATTAATATTAATATTAAAATTACTGTGACTATTACAAATAAGATTATTTTTTTACAATATTAATTCTATAATAATTATAATAAATATTATGTTCCTGGTGACATTGCCAATACAATTGACATTAATTTAAATATTATTAGTACAATTAATATGTATGGCTCCACATATATTACAACTAGAATTAATATCTTTATTAATATTAGTGTGGCTGCTGAATTAAATAATACGATTTCTCTCACTATTTCTATTGCTATTGATAATATTATTATAAAAATTAATATTAGCGGTAATATTGCTGTTGTCATTACTACTACTAACAATATTAATTTCATTGTTGTCATTACTTCTAACAATATTTTTACTAATAATATTAATATTTCTGATGTTATAGTTATTTTTATTTCCATTAATAGCACTACTTCAAATGATATTTCCATTAATTATGTTAGAATTATTACTAATGCTGATGGTAATACTTCTACGGTTATCATACAATCAGAATTAGCACTGTCGCTGCTTTTATTTTTACGTTTTCGAATACTATTTATATATATATATATATATATATATATATATATATATATATATATATGATATTGCTACTAATAACTGTATTAATATTATTAGTTGACGATATGAAATTTTTATTATTACTATTTACACTAATCTAAATGGAGTTATTTTTATTACAAATATTTTTACAAGAATTGTAAAGCTGCTATTATTACTTAGACTAATCTTATAATAACTGTTACTGACGCATCTGCTTCTGTAATTCAAATTACTAATACTATTACTATTATTATTACTAATATTAGTGATATGTCTAATACTATTTCCATCATATTGCTTTAAGTATTAGGTTTACCATGAATATTGCTTCTACTATTGCTAGTATCTTCGCAATAACTATTACTATTTATATAACTATTGCTTGTGCTATCGCATTTACCATTGATATTACAGTTACTATAACTATATTTACTACTGGTGCTAACGATATATTACTATTACTTTTAATATAGCGGCTTAATTTGTAACAATATTTATATAACAATTATTTATATGAATGGTGTTATTACTTATTAAATTTCTATTATTATTAATATTATCATTCATATCAATACTGTTGAAGCTACCATTACGCCTATGATTATAACTAGTAATAGTGTTATTGTTAATACTAATAATAATACAAATATTCTAACTAATATTTTTACCACTATTCATATTTTTAAAATGGGATTAACTATAAAAATTATTTTTTTATTACTGGGTCTTCTGCTATTACTATTTTCATTACATATATTATTATTAATTTTTTTAAGTACAGTGCCGGTGATATTTCTTTAAATATTACAATTAATATGCCTAAAATATAATATGGTGCTACTTGTATTACGATTACTATAACTAATGCTGTTGCTATTACTGTTCATATTTATATTTATTTAAAAACGACTATTACTAATTCTATTAATATTACTCTTGCTATTTATAAAGCTATTAATATTTTACTATTACTACTTCTTTTCATTGTGCATTTGTTATTACTAGTATTGTTAGGGATATTATTACTATTAAAATTAATACTTCTGGTGTTATTTTTATTATTATTGGTATTACTAATACTATTACTATTAATATTCCCGTCAGTGGCGCTACTAATATTAATATAATTTTTATTTATATTATTTTTAATATCAATATGATTGTCGCTTCTGTAATTATTATTAGTAATAATTTTTTGTTAATTTTTTGAATGCTACAAATATTACAATTACTATTAATATCAACAATACTCGTGCTATTACTATTGTTGCTTCTATTACTATTAATATTTCGCGTTCTATTGTTAGCAATATTAATAATATTATTAAAACGGGTGCAATTCCTATCAGTATTATTATTAATATTATTATTAATTTGAATGGTTTCAATATTAGAGTATTGTTAGTATTACAATTACCATTATTCGTGCTATTGCTATTTCTGTTAATATTACTATTAATATTATTTTTGTTATTATTAGTACTGTTACGATTAATATTAACATGATAAAACGATTTCTTTAAATTTTACTAGTAATATTGCCATTAATATTAATATTACTGGTGCCATTTTTATTAATATTTCGATTAATATTACTTTAAATAAGACAAATTTTGTTGTTTTTGCTATTATTGTTGATATTTCAATTACTGTTGCCTTTGCTTTCACTATTACGATTACATTTATTATTACATTTGGTCGTGCTATTTATAACGCTATTAATATTACTATGACTTTTACTGTAGGTATTTGTATTGCTATTACTATAAAATATTGCTCAAACTTGCACTTTTGCAAGTGACGTTGATATTACTATGACTGTTAATTATGCTGTTTATTTTCATATTGATATTTTTGACATTGTTAGTATTTCTGGTGCAATCTCTTTTACGATTATTTTATCTACTAACACTACCAATTATTGTACTATTGCAATTACTAACACTGGTACTATTATGATTACCATTACTGGTTATCTTTCTAATACTCTTCGTTTTACTGTTACTAGTTCTATTTCGATTTTTCTTGTTATTAAAAATAATGCTATTATTACTTGAGTTATTTCTATTAATGCTTCTTTTACTACTAATTTCTCAATTTAAATTACTGGTGATATCTTTCTTATTCCCGATACATTAATTATTATAACTATTACTATTTTTATTAAAATAACTATTACAGTTAATAATCCTATTTATATTATTAATTTTTCTGATATTACTATTTGTATAGGTGGTGCGGTTGTCGTAAGAAATATTGTTGCAATTTATATTACTGCTACTATTGCTATTACAGTTTTTATTTCTATCACTATGACTAATTAAATTATAATTGCTTTTATTATTACCATTATTAAAACTCGCTCTGTTGCTATCATTCTAACTATTATTATTAGAGTTACTTGTGCTATTACTATTGCCATTAATATCACTAGTGATATTTCTTCTACTGTTGTTGTTAATACTACTATTACTAATTATATTTCTCGTACATTTGCTCTTGCTATTACTATTATTATTGCTATTAATTGTGATATTTCCCTTACTATTGCTGTTATTGTTACTGGTAGCGTTGCTATTACTATTACTGTTACTATAAATTTTACTATTACATTAACCACTATTATAAATATTACTATAACTAATCCTACTAATATTACTAGCACTGGTGCGATTTCTTTCTGCATTACTAATACTAATAATTTTATTATTACTGTTGATTTTGATTTTACTATTGGTATTTCTATTGTTGGTGCTATTGCTATTAATATTACCATTATTATTGCAATTACTGGTTGTATTTTTATTACAATTACAATTACTATTACTATTAAATTTGTTATTTGTGTTATTCTTACCTTCATTGGTACTGTTTCTCTTCCTATTTTTATTACTTCTCCTATTGCTGGTACTATATTTATAACTGGTACTATTACTGGTGCATTTGTTACAATTATTATTGCTAAAGCAGACATAGGTACAGTTTTACGGCATTTTGTTAGCATATCACATCTAACAATTTCCTTTGCTTCCTCTATTGTCTATTTTCTAGTAAATGCCTTCGGCTGAAAAATAATTTTCAACTAGCTAGTTGCCTGGCCTCGCCGAATAAATTTGTACGGCCGTTAAATTTGGGAGTCATACCTTGAATAATATAAGGCTATAAAAAGCAGTCAGCAACAATTTCGCTGTTTCTCTTTAGTTGGTATACTCGTCAGTAATAACTTATTCATTAAGCGAGTGCAGAAAACGAATGTGTTTGGTGTCGTATAACTATGGCTTCTGTTTAATTTACCTGGACAAAAAAATAAAAAAAGTACGCGCGAAAGTCATCAGGTGTTCTATTTTGTTCAAAAGATTATCAATAATGAGATTTTTGTTTAAGTTAAATCCGAAAACTCATCTGTAGTAGTAAGTAGCGCAAACAACTTTTCCATCAAGCCATCAGAATAATGAGCGCTTTTGTGCACTCGCCTACATTTTACACGTAAGTTTTATCAATACCTGCTTAAGATGGGCTCAAAATAAGATACCATGTCTACGATATGAAATATAAGGCCGAGAAAATTACATTCTGGGTGGATTGGCCTTACTACTAAGATTTAATGAAATATGAGCCTTATAAACACCAAGTATACTTAATCAGCCAGCTTTTTTATAATTTTGCACAACTTTGAGGTATTTTGCATTTAATGCCCAAGCGCTCAGACACAGTTTACGTCAAAACTTTGCAAAGGCCGTACTAGCATTCATTTTTATATGTTATCTTTCAAATTATTTTCTCAGTAGTCTTTCTTAGGAAAAGTGATAGTATTCATAAGTAGATAAATTCTTGATTCCTTTACATTTCCAGGTACACAGCTTGTCTTTTGCAATGTATGATGGGTTCCCACTGGTCCGTTCACTCTAAAACCGTCCACAATTATAATTGTCTGAAAATGCCGTTGAACTAAGCTTTTCCGATTTCTTCCAAACTTTCGAGACTTCATCTCCAGTCCCATCTTCAGGGTTGATAACATACTCACAAAAATAATAACTTGTAGCAAATGTGACATCCTCATTCAAGACAGATCTAATTCTATTTATTTTACTTCCTTTTAATTTATCTGAAAATACTGAGAAGCCAAGTTTTACCTACGTAATTACAAATTTTCGAGAATTCCTTTCTGTAAGTATGTTGTCAACCTTGATTATGAAACTGGAAATAATGTCCCGAAAATTTGTGGACGGCTTCATAGTGACAGGTTTAGCATTCATTTTGCTAAGACGCTCACATTTAAAATCTATTTCTCTTTAGAGTTAACCATTATTTAATCATGTTTTAGTCGTACCTTATTGACTTTTATTATATATTTCCCGCTTTGCATACAACCATTGACACCATGTGTAAGATACCATTTTGAATGTAGCCACAGTCGAAATGACGAAGATACTAGTCTAATCACTAATAAACCCCTTAAAGAAGTTGATTTAAAGATAAAAGTTTACAGAAATTTAGGAAAAAACGGAAATCAATTAAAGGATTTTAATTTAAACTAATTATTAAAATATTATTTTTTATAATGCAACATATAAATTTTTCAGACAGATAGGATTATAGGCAATTGCCATAGAAAATTTAAAAAAACGAAATCATTTTCTTACACATATATAATATTTTATCGTCAACGCACATTTGAAAATAGCAATAATTCTGTCTGAATTATTTGCAGAAATATAGCGATGAATTTGTTTACTGGAAATATTTCTTAACATGTAATAATGACGTGAACGCACATTATCGCGGTAGGTATAATATAGACTGCGATAAGCGCGTGAAAGATATCAGTCAAGGTCGCACAGCGTTTCGTTTGCCTAATTAAGAGACAGATATAAAAGCCATATATATACTCTCATATATATGCCATATATATCTATATAATATATATATATATATATATATAAAGTATACAAATTATTCTAGATTCACTGCACATGAACTTAGCAGACAAAAGCACCTTGCGAATATAGCCAAATCAAAGATGTCAGTAAACAATTATTTTACCGAACGGCGGTGCATTCATTAATATTTAAGTATCACATCTGTAGTTTCTTTCGGCTAACTACTCATCACTGTTAGTTGGAAAGCAATATAATTCGCAAGTTAGATTTAAATATATGACTGCGTCTATAAACAAAATGACTAGTTAACCTACGTGGTATAAGAACCACCAAAACAAAAATTATATTTTCGTCGAAAAAGTGAACTTTTAGTATGATTCTCCGTCTTTAAGTGTTAAGGGATACAAATTCACACTTTCTAAAACCAATTCTATACTAAATATAATATTAAAATTTCATATGTCATTTAATCAAACTGCCATTCTAGGACAATATCATGGTTTTGATAATTCTATGTATATTTATTTTTTATCAATATAATTTGCTTAACGGATATGTTTGGCTAAGCATTAAAAGTAAGGTGCGCATCACCTAATACACAACTGCATAATATTAGTTCTCCGCCACAAACATTATCTAACTGTTATATATTTAGCTGAATGATGTCATGATTACCGCGAGAAGTGATAACTGATATCCAGCAAGGACAGAGTCTATGGATTTGCTGGAGTAATAGGTGTTCACAAGGAGTTGTAATTCTAAATTTTGATGAATTTGAGGATACCTTGAAAGAGCCACATATCTAATGTTGCTTTCCAAATATATGCATCGCTGTTTAATACTCGATAGTTAGTTTGCCGTCGTACTCTGATGATGATCATAGAAGGTCGAAGCG
The DNA here is from genome assembly GCA_029291075.1 of Eudiplozoon nipponicum. Lineage (NCBI taxonomy): Eukaryota > Metazoa > Platyhelminthes > Monogenea > Mazocraeidea > Diplozoidae > Eudiplozoon > Eudiplozoon nipponicum. The sequence continues at coordinate 81,120 of JAQBSW010000989.1, read as the reverse complement.
CATCAGTACGTGTTGCTGACCGTAGTTTTCTTACGTTGTTCAAGGATTGGTTAAACACAATGAAATTGGTTAGCTCCACCAGCACAATTATCGATTTTTTAATTGTTGCTATATATATATATATATGCATAAATATTAGTTCGCTGCAACAAACAGTATCTAAATGTAAGAAGGTGAAAGCATCAGATCCCGAAGCAGACGTGCCTAAGTTCGAGCCCTGTCCGTGGAAAATTCTGGCCAGAACGTGATTAGTTCCCAATAAGAGCGAAACCGGTCTAATGGATTTATCGCCTTTTCTACACTATACAATTCTTAGTTTATACTGACAAATGTATGTACTCAGTGGATCAGGTGTTTATATCAAGTTCGCAAAACTGATTATAGTAAATGGACGGCTGTTTCTGCAAATTAAATACTGTAATTTAGGAGAATTACAACCTTTGAAATCGTGAAAGAAATGCCGTCCGCCGTTGAGGGTAACGACAAATTAAATCTATTCTTTCTAATTTTTTCCCGTTCTTCTAGGCGTACTTCTCGTTTCTGTTAGTTTTCCGTTTTTTATTCCTCCACAGTGTTGGCAGTTTAAAACACTCGTGAAATCCGAATTCATGTTGTTATTTTCATTTTTTTCTGCTATGATCCAGACTATTAGGCGCGTCTATAAACTTAATTTCTCTTAAAAATCGGCAATGGGTCCTATAATATTTTGCGACTTATGCATGAAACAAAACGAGACGAGAAAGAAATATGAAATGAAACATTGTAAATAACTGAAACACTACCTAGTTCTATTCCGTTCTGCTATAAATTATTTCATTACAAAATGCCTAAGTAGTCATGTTAAGGACTTCCGGCTTGCATTCGTTTGGTCTTATCTCGAAAACAAAAACAACGATTTCATCTTCTAACCGTTGATACCTATATAACCTACCGAATTGCTGTAAAATTCTGCTTTATTTCAAACGATTTATACAGACCTAGATACATAGAACTAATGATGTTAATTTTCTCGAACACATTAACATCATTAGAAAAGGAACCTAAGAAGAGGCATGCTTACGAAGCAGAGATAAAACTCAATGTCATCATGTACGCAAACAAACGCGGAAATAAAACAGCTGCAGAAGAGTTCAGCATCGTAGAGTCAACGGTACGGAGAGGGAGCATGCAAGAAATGATCTGCATCAAGTTACAAAGGCCAAGCGCAGTTTTCGAGGGAAAAAGAGAGGAGGCCACAGCTAGACGACATACTTGAGCAGTGAATCACAGAACACATTACAGCAGGTAGATGCGTCTCCAAAGTTTCCATTCGATTCAAGGCAACAACGATGGCATGTGGCATGAAAATCAATGATTTTAAAAGACGCTTTTTGTGGTGCCTTCATTTTATGAAAAGGCGTCATCTCCACATTCTGACAAGAACTACAATATGTTACCAGATAACGAAGTATAGCTAGCCATCTTTCGCACTTACAGCAAGAAAAAGATTAATGAAAAGAAGATTCAACCAGACAACATCACCAACGTAGCAGAGATGGCCCTCCAATTCAAAATCCCTATGAGCCACAATTCCGATAATACAGGGAAAAATACGGTAACTGTTCGTATAACAGGGAAAGAGAAGCCAGGATTTACATTCGGCCTCGGTTGCCAGGCAAATAATTAGTAGCACCCACCAATGGTCATCTAGCGGAGGAACAATTTCTGACCGGAATCATTTTATACATTAATCAAAAAGGTTGGATGGGTGAAAAGAAGATGATCAAGGGACTCATTGCAGTCTCTGTCAAAAGAAATAGTGGTTTTCTCCCTATTGATCTACGACTTGATGTGTGCCCGTCTCACGAAAACCATAAAAGACCAAGTGAAGCAAACTGCATCAGAGTTCGCCATAATAAAAGGAGGATTAACAAGAGAAATTCAACCGCAAGATATCGGCATTAAAAAGTCTCCCATGGTTAAATTGTGAGCCGCGTGGAAGCCGTGCATGTCAAAAAGCCAGCACACTTTTAGCTAACGTATTCATGATGCCTGGGACACGGTATCGGTCTTAATTAGCATATGAGATTTCTTGATGGTTGGTAGCATCACTTGAGAGCTTGATAGCAGCGACGATTCTGAATCAGACGATAGCATGAATTCGACCATGCATAATGTCGAAATTGTCCAACTTGTAAACTCAGATACAGAGAACAAATACTCTGACGGGTTTGTGGATGAAGAAGAACAGAAAAAACTTGGCTTGGACAATTTTGCGGATAATTTTTGGTAATTAAATTTATAAAAAATCATGTTTGGCAATTATTAAATTGAATAATAAAATTGTTATTGTTAATGTGTTAGGAATGCGCCTTATGTGTGAAAATTGTCCCCCTCAAAAATAGTACACTGTAAATTAAAATGTTCATTACAGGTATAAGTCTCGTGTAACTATTGAACATCGATGATGAATCGATAGTTCCGCACAGTTCTTGCCATGGCTGGTTTGATAAAAGTTAGGATTAATGCAGCATGCTCGCAATTTTAAGGCCCTTAAATCTTGTTTATGATGTAAAGTAATTGGCGCTTTTCAACCATACCCAACATTTAGGATTTTGGAAGATAGAACATATAAGAGATAATTACGTTCAATGAATGGGCTGACCTTAAACTATTCTCCTCCATGCTTTATTAAATTGATGCAGATTTTATATTATGTGTGGAAATATTTGCGTATAAATTTGACTATCGCGCAATAGAATAGAGGAACATTTGAAACGAATAGAATAAATTTTGTATAATTAATGGATTATTTAAATTACGTATGCGCGCTTGAAGTAAACAAACATCCAATTGTATTTAACCAGTCGTCAAACAACATAGCAAGACTACCGTCAGCAGCACGTACTGACGCGTTTTGACCTTCCATGATAATCATTTATTATAATCAAGGTTGCGGTCTTGATATAAACACCTGACCCATTAATTACTTACATATGTCAGTATAAACTATGAATTGTGTAGTGTAGAAAAGGCAATTCATCCAGTAGACCGGTTTCTTGCTTATTGGGAACTCATCATGTACTGGCCAGAATTTGCCGCGGACAGGACTCAAACCTGGGCACGTCTGCTTCGGAATATGGTGCTCTAATCATTGAACCGTCCTGCCGCACACTACACTGCACATAATTTTCAGTTATATACTAACTAATGTAACGTGATTAGTCTATTTTTCCTTTAGGTGGTGCTCATATAGCATCCATTTAGACTCAAAGTTTCCACTAACCATCCCCAATCTGTCATTACTGAACAGACATCACACTACATGGAGAAGTGGTATTGAAATGAACATTAATATAATTAAACGAACATTGGTTGATAATCATGATAATCATCAGAATACGAAGGAAAACTGACTAGTGAGGATCAAACCGCTATACATACTTATGGAAAACAAAATTGTCTGGAAATGTCGGCTGCACAATGTCTATTCAGTCACGAATATTAACGTTTTGCTGCTTCCGTCACATATATATAGGTTATGAGATTAACCAGTCAATGATTGATCGGATGGTGGTAAAAATTCTCTAAATTAAGTTTTCGAGCTTGAAGTAAACACCAAACTCATTGTTTTAAAACTGTTGTCGAAAGTTAATGTAATTAGTCCTTCTGATCCAAACATATTCTACAATCCTTAAAAGCATGTGTTCTGCAGTGACACTTCAAAGAATCTGTTGAATTCTGTAGATATGCACTTTACGTTCTTAAGGCTAATCATCAGAAGGATCAGGAGTATCAATATAAAAGTAGGACTTCTCTCTAATATAATACAATAGCAGTATTTTTAATCATGGGTAACATGTAAGAAGTTAAAGACAGTGTTTCAAAACTGTGTTCCATTAGGATTACTCCTTCTGTTTGAAACTGCCCTCTCTTCGAGGAACATTCGCTCAGAAAAAATGAATGAACATCGCTTTTTTTCACTAAATTTTGGACAGTGCTAATTCTTATAAATCAATTCATATTCTTAGTAAAGTTATGACTCTTCAAATCTTAATAGAAATTACTTAACAAAGTAAACCACTGGATATTTCTGTTCGATTTCAACCAAGGTTAATCAAAGGTAACACAAAGAATACCAACTTCGTATATTTCAATAATAAAAGTTAGCGTATATTTTCGGACTAATTCAATATTTGGAAATTTATCATTTTTAACTAATATATTCTTGATGCATAGAAGAATTTAAAAGGAAAATTAATTCTCTCACGATACAAAATATGAGGAGCACTGAAAATTTGAGAACGACATAAGTGATAATAAACTGTAAAATAATTTTGGTTGCGCATTGATTTGGTGATTTTAAATATATTTCTCTTCTACACGGAAAAAATTCTTAATGCCACTTAAGGCAAACTGTTTTGGAAGAATTTAAAAACGCAAATAACATTTCAAACCTGCTTGTTAATACTATGCGTCTAAATTAATTTTAGTTTGATCTTGATATGTAGACAATATAAAACCCTTTTTACATTCTAACTTTGGTATACTCTTCTCATCCTATTTGAATTAATTTCCTAGTAGGTCCGCAATTCCCAATACAAAATTGCATGAAAATCATGAATGATCAAATTTGCAATCTTGATATAAAAACCAGACTCATTACGTACATACATTTGTCAGTATAAACTAAGAATTGTATAGTGTAGACACGGCAATTCATCCAATAGACCGGTTTCATCCTTATTCGGAACTCATCATGTACTGGCCAGAATTTTCCGCGGACAGGATTCGAACCTGGGCACGTCTGCTTCAGAATCTGGTGCTCTAACCATTGAGCCACTCTGCCACACACTACACTGCACACAATTGTCAGTCAAATACTAACTAACTCGATTAGTGTTTATAGGTGGAACTTATATGGCATCCAGTTAGAGCCAAAGTTCCAACTAACCATCCCCAATCTGTCATTTTTGAACAAACACCACACTACATGGGGAAGTGGTATTGAAATGAACATTTATATAATTAAACGAGCATTGTATGCGCGGGCGATGAAAACAATTACTTTAGTCAAGTTTGCAATCACGAAATAAACATCTGACCCATTAAGAACATACACTTGTCAGAATAAACTAAGTATTTTAAAGTGTAGAAAAGGCAATTCATCCAGTAGACCGGTTTCGTCCTTATTGGGAACTCCTCACGTAGTGGCCGGAATTCGCCGCGGCCAGATCTCGAACCTGAACACGTCTGCTGCGGAATCTAGTGCTCTAACTACCTAAGGCAAACATTTTCCGAAGCATTTAATAATGCAAAACAACTTTCGAATCCTGCATATTAATGCTAAGCATAAAAATTATTTTTAGTTTGATATTCATATGTAGAACATGTAAAAACATTCTTTCGTGCTAATTTTGGTATGTTCTTCTGGTCCTATTTGAATTAATTAGCTACTAGATCCATAATCCCCAATATAATATTGCATGAAAATCATGTTTGACCCTTAGTAACATGCGCATATACTAAGATGAATACATGCTTTCAAATAAAAACAGTATTTTTTCATCACCTTTTCTATAGGTATGTTGAATGATAATTTTCATATATTTTTAAAGGCAAGTTGAAAGGAAACGTGGAAAGAAGAGTGTGTGAAATATGAAAACGACCAATCATTAACATGGGTCGCTCAAAATCAGTTTCAACGCTTGTGCATGCTTTTTCTACCTGCATGAATAGGGCTGCAATTGGGTTTTATACAGCGCTTTGTATATTGTCAATGTGTTTATGTTCGTGCATTCAGTAATTATGATAAAAGTTTGAACAGGCGTGTAAGATAACAAAATATGGTGTGGAATTGCAGGTGTGCAATTACTACTTGACATTTTACGCGCTAATTTTTTCATTCTCGCTTTTAACTTTCTGGTTGACAAATATTTGCCAGTTAATTGTCAACTCCAAAATTTATATTAATAAGTCATATTTGGGGTCAAAATTAACAGCTTTTTTTTAATCCCTGCTAAATTAAAATACGTTCCGTATTTGAATCCAGTCAAACTAATTAAAATTATCTAAACTTTGATTGTTTGTTTAATTTATAAATATGATATTGATTTTTGTGCTGAACTGGTTGCGTAAGCGAATTTAAAACTATCCACTTTGCTCAAAATTGATCTAGATGTTATGTCTTTCACAAAGTTACAGTTTATTGTTTCTGCTTACCCATCTGTTCTACCTTTGAATTCAGTCGATCACACATAAGTTAATCTTAATTCATTATTGCTTATCTCTTACTGTAACTAACTGATTTATGAGATCTTCCTTTCCTACCATTCGTAAATTCTGCGCATGTACTTATACTTGTTTATTTATAAATACATGAAAATATATGCATTGTGAATGCTTATATAAAGCAACGTTACTAATTTTAATGAGATCATCGTAGTTTCACTTATGCGAGCATGTCATTATATTTAATTTAATGCTCGCATTTATATGCTTAAGTTCACACACTTACATGACACAAGTTTTTCTATTGAACCGCCTTTACTAGATAAAATATCCATCCGTTAGTAGAAATAAAACCATTAAAAATAAATTTTTACTTTTATCATTGAAAATGCTTTTTAAACTGAGAACCAAAATATCCGAATAAAATTGATAGAAATACAGATGTCCTTATAAACAACGTGGACGAGGTAATTGCGAAATTTCCTGAAGCTTACGATATTTCTGTTAAACAATATTAGGATACATTGTTTTTCAAAAAATGAGAAAATTAGACTAAATAAAAGTGATGAAGAGCATTTTTAATGGTAAATCAGAGTTCGTGTGTCGGGAAAATACATCAAATGAAATTTCAAAAATGGAAACGAAGTAAACGGGTTGAATCAAAATCTGAATTTATTTAAAGATAAATCTGCTGCACAGATGATTAAACCAATTGGATTGTTACTATATATATATATATATATATATATATATATATATATATATATATATATATATATATATATATATATATACGGACCAACTAAAACACAAATAATGGTGTCGTAAGGGATCAATACTATTAATGATTAATTCCACATTCCATGCGCTGGTTAACTGAGTCATTGCAAAAAATATTTACTTACTATTTGATTTCGCATTGATTTCAGCGAAAATGCAGTATTCTTTATTTTGCAATTTAGGATAACATAACTAATAGGTCATAAATAAATAAACCTTGAGGACTATTTTATGCCTAATGAGATGGTAGCTATTTGAAGTAAAGACAGAATAATCATAAATCAAGAAAATTAGAATATTGAATAATATTCAGAATTAGCGATTCAAAGTTTATTCGGGTACATCTTAATGTTATGACCTGACGTTTTGGATAATATGTGCGTTACTCACAGTACTACTAATGAGTTTGAGGATTCAATTAATATGCAGTCTGATGGAATATAAAATATACTGCATACGATGAAACTAACTAACATATTTGGAATAAATTATTTATTCCTTGAAAATTGCGAACAGAAATAATTTTTGCTGAGTTCTAAAACATAGTAAATTACGAAAACATTATACGCTAAGAGAAGTTTAATTGAAAAATGATCAGATTATCCATAAAATCGTGGAATAATCTTGTTTGAGTTACATGATATTGTTTTTAATTTTTATACTTCCAATGTATTGCCTATCTGATTATGCAATTCAGCTAGAGTGCAAATGATGTCGTCTTGTATATACTAACCATTTTATTGTTACATATATTTAAAGCTCTTTTTTAGTTAAGTTATGTATTAACCTGGCATTTAATAACTTAAAATTCCGTGCAATAAAACATAATCTCCACGTCTCTGTATAAAATTAGTAGTATTGAACGAAAGCTATGTTTGACAGCACTGGTATATGTTAATTCATAAATAATATATTTTTGATCGGGTATATTATAAAACGTTATTTATTATAAGTAGTTTAGTAAAGCAATAATTTGACCGACCAAATAGTGATTATAATGATTTAAATACGCATCGCGGACTTGAAAATATACTAAGCCCATGTGTGTATTTAATCAATAACAAACATTTGTAATTCCTCGAAATCCGTAAAACAATCACCATTCTACAAATAGATTATAATTTAAGACAGACTAACTAGAATCAAGCCCCGATACTTTAATTTCGAGTTCAAAATCAGAAAATTGACTCCGACCTTTCGTAGTCGTTGATTCATTTATTAACAGAAAATGCAATTTTCAACAAGTATAATGAAGGCAGCACAACCTGCAAGTAACCTACGTATTTGATTGACATAGAAGCGTTCCAATTAAGCTTCAAGTCAACGGTAATAAATATGAGAAAACTATGTGTTAGAGGTACATCTAAAATTTTCAAACGATAATTCATGCATCCAGAGTTGATTGCTCTCAACCTGATTTTACACTTAATCTAAAACCGCGCAAGGAAGGGAACACGTCACCACATGGTGCGTCCACAAAGTTGTGCGGCTTAGGAAAGATGCGCTAATAAAACATAAACCATGATAGAACAACGTAAACGAATTTTCGTAACATTGTATAGTATGATTACAGAACAAAATATCAACAGTCAATCATTCGTCAGTATTTCAGCTATGCATTTCCTTATTTCTTTGGAAATTATAAATTGTAAGCTATAATGTTTAATATTTACACAAGAATGCTGACACAATTAAGACACAAAATTTGGCTACCACGTCTTTCTGCAAGGCTATAAATAAACAAGCTTATTCACGCCAAACGAAAAGCATGTACACATATTTTTCGGATGAATGACAGAAAACATTTTTTAAACTGTCGTAAATTTAGACAACTATTACATGTTGTAATTTATTTATAACACCAGTATGGAATTTGTGAATCAAAAAAATTCAAACCTGGAATGAAAATGTCAATATTTTCTTTTAATTTGTGAAATGCTGTACAATTTATTACAGTGTAATAATATACAATTTCATGTTTTGCAAAATAATATTTGAACTATGAGCTTACTTTTTAATTAAATATACATTGCTTGCAAGTGTACTGGTTACAATTAGTAAATAAAATAAAATTTACTCACCTCACATAATTAATAATAACTGTTATTTATCCATAATAAAGTGTAGACTAAAAATTGTTTTTCTATAAATTTTTGTGTCTTAATGTTAATTTAAAATCATTCACTATGCTTCAAAATTTACATATTCAAGAACATTGATTGAAGTTCTTATATTAACTTATCAGGACCGCTAAATTTTAAATCCTGTCATCCGAAAGATCTATTTTATACACAATCACGGTTGTAAATAGCTATTCATTTAAATGAACATTGGTTGAGCGGGCAGTGATAACAGTTATTTTAATCAAGGTTGCGGTCTTTATATAAGCACCTGATCCATTAATTACTTAAATATGTCAGTATAAACTAAGAATTGTATAGTGTAGAAAAGGCAATTTATTTACACTATTCAATTTCTAGTTTGTACTAACATATGTAAGTAATTCATGGGTCAGGTGTTTTTATCAAAACCGCAACTTTAATTATAACAATTGTTGTCACCATCCGGGCAACAAATGTTCGTTTAATTAAATAAATGTTCATTTCAATACCACTTCCTCATGTAGTGTGGTGTCTGTTCATTAATCACAGATTGGGCATGGTTAGTTAGATTTTTGTGTCTAAATGGATGCCATATGAGCTACACCTGAAGGAAAAATGGACTAACCAAGTTACATTAGTTAGTATATAATTGAAAATTGTGTGTAGTTTAGTGTGCGGCAGGATGACTCAGTGGTTAGAGCACCAGATTCTGAAGCAGATGTGCGCAGGTTCGAGCCCTTTCCGCGACAATTTCTGACTAGTACATGATGAGATTTCATTAAGAACGAAATTGGTCTACGAGATGAATTGCCTTTTCTACATTATTCAATTCGTAGTTTATACTGACATATGTAAGGCTATTCAATTATTGGAAAATGAACGAACTTTATTTGATGAACATGGAAAAATACGTTTCGAAATGTTGTGCAACTGTTTAACAATGAAATTATAATTCACTTTCCGTCCACAATCATGATTAACATAGTATTTCTAATCACACATATAATCAATAGCTGGTTATTTGAAGAACTGATATATAATTGTTGGTTAGACTGCAAAATAGATTTAAACTTTGTCTTTATCAGAATTTTAAAGCCGATATTCTTTTAAAGAATGAATATCAGTCACGGAGAGATAAGACTATCATTTCTAATCTTAAGAATATTGTGCGTCCATTTTGGTTTATATCTTGTAAGTCAGTTTGACGCTCTGCTCTGTTGCTGACTATGGAGACCAAACTTTTCAATAATCTCGTAATACGGCGCGATTTAAATGCAAAACCATACCCTATGTCTTCTGGTTTCAAATAACGAAAGCCAAACCAGATGCGCCAACTAAGTTAATATTTTGAACTACGCCACAACGCGTATATATATATATATATATATATATATATATATATATATATATATATATATATATATATATATATATCTGAAACCAATACGTGTGCAGCTGATGAAGACTTGCGAAATTGATTATCGAACCAATACGCAGACTAGTCACTTCCACATAATTTACCGTTTAACTCAAGTTACGAAAACTTATGGAAAATAATTTAACCTCTGTTATCTGTGCTGAATAGTCACATTCGAATCACTTCCCTAAAGATGTGTTAGGTTATTTTTGCGCTTTGATTCAACCAGGCAGCTCTGAAGACGATGCTGGGAATGAACCTTTGAACTTTCAGGATAACAAACAATCGCGATGTTTAAACAAAGTTTGCATCTCAAAAACATTATGAGGCTGCTATTTTTATTTGAACGAAGCATTTTCTAATTCTTTTCATAAGATTTTATGTTAAATTATACCGTACGAAAAAGTCCTATCTCTATTATTTTAAGCTAATTATTGTTAATGCCTAATTAATAACAAAAATGTAGTAAAAGATAAATTGAAAATTTATGATGTGCCTGCCTTAATAATCTGCCAACAAGCAAATTATATCAGTTTAGCTCTTTTGAACTACTATATTTATCTTAAACAATTATTGGTTGTGCGGGTGGTGATAATAATTAGTTAACTCGAAATTGCGATCTTGACGTAAACAGTAGTCCCATTATATACTTACATTGAGCAGTATAAACTAATAGTTTTAAAATGGCAATACATTCAGTAAACCGGCTGCATCCTTATTGGGAACTCTTCACTTGGGCACGTCTGCTTCGGAATCTGTGCGTGTAACCTCTAAACCATCCTGCCGCACGCTACACGAAATTTTCAGGTATATACTAATTATTTATTTTCTTAGCTAGCCTTTCCTTTATGTGGGACAATTATGACATCTGTTCCGACCTGAATTTGGAACTAATCACTCTCAATCTGTCATTCAAGAAAAGACACCACGCTATCTATGGAACTGGTATTGAAATTCGCGAGAAATTGCTCTATATTAAGATTAGTATGCAATTTACTTTCATTATCATAACTAAAAATGTGTTGGTTATTTTAATTAGCTATACGGTGAGAGCCTAAATGCTTCCGTATCAATCATGGATTTACTGATATAACAGAAAGGCCTTGTTGGTTGGTTTATTGCAATTGCCATAAAAATTAATACGCAAACTCTCTTACCTTGGAATGTAGATACCACCGTGGTAATGCCTCTTCAAAGGAAGATTTGTTAATGGATCTCTGGGTGACCTCGGTTTGCCGTTCTCGTCACGATAAAACGCGTACAGTGTGTTTGTGAAGCCCTTTAGAAAATTACGCAAACATAAAATCAGACAACACGAATACATTACATTTTTTAACCATTTCATGAAGATCAAGTTAGTCGACTTTAAATTAACCCAAGCCCCGAAATTGTGTATAACCAGTAGCCTATCCCACGCAAAATACACACACGCTTCAACCTCCTTTGATTTTAGCTAACAACCACTATAAATTACATTTAATCATGTTTGCGATCTTGATATAAACACATGACCCATTATGTACACACATTTGTCAGTATAAACTAAGAATTGAAAAGTGTGGTAAAGGCGATTCATCCAGTAGACCGATTTCGTCATAATTCCGAACTCATCACGTACTGACCAGAATTTGCCGCGGACAGGGCGCGAACCTGGGCACGTCTGCTTTGGAATCTGGTGCACTACCCACTGAGCCACCCTGCCGCAAACTTCACGCAATTTTCAGTTATATACTAACTTATGTTTCTTGGTTAGCCTATCCTTTCAGTAGAGCCCATTTAGCACCGCTTTAACCCTAAAGTTCCAACTAACCATCCCCGACTTGTTATTACTGATCAGACATCACACTACATGGAAAAGTGATATTTAAATGAACATTTTTATAATTCAACGAAAATTGATTGCGCGGCCTGTGATAACAATTACTTTTAATCACGGTTGTGATCGCGATATAAAAATCGAACCCATTAGGTATATAAATTTTCCAGTATGTATTTTATGGTGTGGAAATGACAATTCATCCAATACATCGGTTTAATCCCCATTGGAAACTGTCCAGAATATGCCGCGGACAGGGAAGGTGTGGTTCGGAATCTGTTGCTCTGTCCGCAGTAAGCTCTGGACAGTACGCGATGGTGAAACCGGTCTACTTGCGAATTCCCTTTTCTACACTATACAAGGTAAAGTCTATACTGCCAAATGCATGTACATAATGGGTAAGGTGTTTGTGTCAAGATCGCAACCTTGATTAAAGTAATAATTTGTAGACTAATATGCAGTCGTCGAGAAACTTTAACTTAAACTGCAACTATGTAGATAGATAAGGTGTATCTGTCGGACAGCGCGATGATTTTATCTACAGCATAATTTTTTTTCATATCATACGAAGCCTCTATTTGGATAGAATGCTTATTTATTTGAGCTAGTTTATTTGCAAATTATGAACAACTATGGACACAAGATAATGATGATCACTTGACAGTCCAGAAGGAGAATGTCATGGTTTTCATTTTCAATATTGGCGTAATTAGGCTTGCTTTCGATTTTGTTTTGGCGGTTACCTTCACAGATACGCCACATATTATATAAAGTAATTTTGCTTTGCTTTATGCGCAGTTGAATCTACAAATTAATAAAATCGCATATTTCTAGAAGATTGCAGCGTCCGACGGTCCCGAAAAGATCTTGATTAGGTATTCCGTTGGTTTGGGGTGGGGTGGCAGCTTTTAATGATGAGCCCCTTATGAGCATGAAGCGCATTATTACAAGAGATTTAATTTATTTTGAAATGCGAGCTTTAATATAATTCATTGTTCCCTTCCTGTGTGCAAAAACAAAAAGAAATTTTATCAGACACAAGAAACATTTCTTTCGCATTATCTTCTCAAATATCTACTAATGAACATATCTTTATATATAAATTGGAAAGAAAAAAAAGATTGAAATATGTGAACATATAGAGAGAGCGTGTTAAAAACGGAAACCAATCAATTGCGTGCGTCACATCCAGTTCAAGCTCAATGCCTGAACATGCTTCTTCTGCTTGCATAAATCCGGCTGCTATTTGTTTATCCATAAGGCTTTGTATGTGGCAAGCTCTCTTTTATTATTGCATTTAGTAAATATTTTGAATACTACGTCTGGAGAATATACGTGCGATGTTTCGACGATTTGTTGCGCAATAGCAGACGTGTATTCACCATTTGATTTAAAACAGGCGTTTAAGTTACAATGTTTTCTCATTCGAGTAATTAACCGTCTGGTCGATCGGCCTACGCAAGTTGATCGACAACTTGCGCATGTATATTGCTAAATAATATTTGATATCGGCATTAACAGCTGTTTCTCTTTGATTGTTGGTAAAGGCAAGTGTATTACCCTAAATAACACTCGTCGTTTAGCTGCATTAAATGTGCGTGTTAATGCTGCTTTAACTTTCTATTGTGGCATTCGGGAAACTGCATCCCCCTTAAATGGGCTGTTTAGGTAGATTGTTTACTTTTCGGGCCCATAATACGTCTGATTCTGTTTAATTTTCCTTTTAATAATTAATTCAATTAATTGTCTGGGATAGCTATTAGAAATTAAATTGCTAATTGCTTAATTATATTCATTTTCTTTTGAATATTCACTAACCAACCTGTCAATTCTTGAAAATCAACCACAGATCTAATTTACTGTACACTGACTTTAGCATATCTAACTAGTCGTATACGAACTAGCTTGTTGTTAGGTACACCACACCTGTTGCATATATTATCTATATCGTGTTTTAGAATCTTTCCTATTCTTAGGCTTCAAAATTAGGTAACATGGAATGCAGTTTAAAATCTACTAATACATATGGGCAAGCAATAGTTCCAAAGTCAGAAAAGAGAAAAGATAAAATAATGAACAAGTATTGTTGTCAGATTGATAAACAATTAGTCCATAAAAAGACATTTTTCAGAATGTCAAATGGAAAAATACAATATCAATGCTGTTTGCATGGATACAACCCATGAAACTACTGGTAAAAATAAATTAGGAGCAATTCGACGTTACCATTGATCAAAAACACCAACGTATTCATTTTTTGTGCATGCTCACATCTTATCTAAAAATACTTTAATTCGATTACATTTAACGGCAACACTTGTAGGATAGCTATTCTATAAATGCACGAAGAACATTTATAGCTCGATTAATTTGGAAACGATTTCAACGAATCGACGATATCCGATGCCGTGCAAGCAAAAACAATTTTTACGTGCACTGTCATTTTTGAGGCTTTGAAAGCTCCCGGTAAAACTGTGCTTAGTTGTGTTTCTGCTTTTTTAAACATTTTGAACACATTTATATATTTTTGTGTACATTTTAATATGGCCTATAATTCTATTTTAAACATAACTGCTTTTTTTTCATATCTCCAGTAAGGCCATTTGACAAGATGGAGCGAAAACGGTACTGCGTAATTTTAGATGTATTTTTAAATTAGTTTCGGGTAATACATATTTTATATAGTTGAAGTATAAGTTTGTGTAAATTTGAAAACATATATGAAAGGAAAAGGTCAATTGCATTAGAAAATGAAACAAAGTCATAACTTGGAATATGAATTAGTTAAACAAATAATATTAAGAATGTGGGTCTTAAAATAGGGCATAAAATTGGAGCAAAACGTGACGGGATATTAAACCAAACAGTATAAAAAAAGCGAAAAAACCTAGCAGAAGCAAATAACCGCATCCTTACCAATGAAAGGTAAACAAAAGGTTTTTCGTGAAAACTTTCTGGCCCTTGGTGTGGCCAACAAAGTGTTTTCATCAACTCTCTTCATTTTCACTCAGAAATTTCAGTTTCCTGTGTCGGAAGCCTTTTTCAATGGCCGGTTGTTTCAATAAACAATTTGAAAATTATCAAGTCTGGCGGTTTTAAAATGAAGCTTGTCTTTACGCAAACAAACCCATATATGCTCAGATAAAGTTTGTTTTAACACAATGACAAAAATGAAAAATATAAAAAAATTAAAAATTAACAACGATTTGTGTAGAGTAAAAATGTTTATTTTTCGTTTATTATCTGACGATAGTCTGAATTAATATGATTAAAAGTAATAATTTCTGCATAAGCTTGTTTCCAAGGCATGATGCACGGTTTACCGAATTAGGACATCTCTAAAGGAATCTGAAATATCTGCAAATAATTTACATCTTTAATTTAGCCTATTTTAGTCACAACGCAGATCAGATAATTTTGAAACATCCAATTTAGCACTTTTTCGTTCTTTCGTGCACGGATAAAGTTTGCTTTGACGCAATGACAAAAAGGTACAACATAAAAATTCAAAAATTAATACTGTTTTTTGGTTTGCGAGCCTGAAGTAAACACCAATCCCATTGTATTTTACCAGTAGTCGAACAACACAGCTGTTGAATTCACCTATATAGATTGGGTCGTTTATGTGGATTCTCTCAAAATTTATTATTAGTGTGTCATCCAGCCGAGACTTATTATCCCTATCTCTGCAGTCAAGTTGTTCCTTTATGCAGTCAACAATCTTAATAAATTTTCCAATCTTTCGAAACACAAATTCTTTATTTTTAATCAATTATTTATATGATTTTGCTCGTATAAAGCGAATTCATTTAGTAAAACAAAATACAAATGTCTATCATTTTATGTTCACTTTTGCGGCTCAAAGGTCGCTTCCATCATTCTGTTTACTGCTTCATCATAATACATGCCCTTCTGCGAGGACTTTCTGTTGAATTCATGCCACCCGTAGATAGGACCGTTGGTGCGTTTTCGGTCTCAAATCTGGCTATCACTACAACGGCAAAACTACCTTCTTAAGTACTGAAACGTTTCGAACTTCCATGACCATCATCAGAGTACGACGCCAAAATGACTAGCGAGGATAACACCGTGATTATTATATAAATTAAGGAAAATGAAATATTCGTCTCTCACACCTAGGAGGCTTCCAAACATTGTACTTGAGTAGAAACGATTTCTGCATAAATGCTACACCGTCACTAACAATTTTTTCAGCGACACATGTATATAAATTTAACATATAATCCAAGAAACCGAATCAAAGCAAAGTTGAAAATAAAATTAATCCCACGCAAGTAAACCCATAGACGTGAGAGTGAATTTCGCTTTGACACAATGAAAAGAACCTGATATAAACAATTTTAAAAACCAGACTGATTTTCTGATGAGATAAAACGCTATTTAATTTTCTATCTGCCAAACATTTTGTACAACACATCTAAAGCTTTATCGGTTTTTAATATGTCTTCTTAAATATGAAAAATCATTGAATGTGAGGACGGTGATAACAATTCTTCAAATCAATACTGTGAGCCTTAAAAACAAATTCCATTCTGTTTAAATGGTCGCAAAACATAGAAATTCGAACTTCAGTTGCATGTATCAACGCGTTTCGCTGGCAAACTGACTCCCGAACATTGTTTGAAATTTGATTTTTGCTCACATATACGCTGCACGAGTGGAAAATAAAAAAATATTCAAACTAGGTTCGTAGTGGCGATAGGCACGTTGAGCTGAACTCGTTAATAAGTCGTAAGTAAAAGGTAAAATTGGACTAGTTGTCGCCCATATAATAATATAATATCTATATATATAATATATATATATATATATATATATATATAATATATAATGTATACAAATGAAAGATTGTAAAATGAAATCTAGTAATCTCGAAAATGCGGCCATTATCCAAAATTTTATTAAATGTTTTCTGCCAAATAAAAAATATACCTATAATCGAAGGCAATGGTTATTATAAGGAATATATATATATATATATATATATATATATATATATATATATATATATATATATGGGTGGGTGTGTATACCAAAATTTTGGCTAATCAGCACCGCCAAGACAGCAAAAACGCCAGTTTACACGATAATACAATTCATCATTTATTAAACACAATTATATATTTTCGCAATGAAAATATTCTCTGAGTTTGATCACATTTAACGATCATTAATAATGTCAATTATAATTTAAACAAACAAAAACGACCGTTCTAGGAAAAATTCCTAATGTACGAAAATGAGCAATATTCAGAACCTTATTTTACGAACATCAATAAAATGAAAATAGTATTCTGTAATAATAAGAATAAAATGAATACAAATTAGTCGTGCTACAATCAAATTGGCTAACTGAAAATAGTGTTCTGTACATATGCGTGTATGTATGAATGTACCACTGTATGTGTGTATATTTGCATGTATCCTCGTATGTATGTATGCATGTATGTGCATAGTATGTATTTATATATATGTCTAAATGTCTTTATACCTGTATGCTTCTACGCATGTATGTATGATTATTTTTATTCATGTATGTGTGTATTCATGGTGTATTTATTTATTTATGTATGTTATTATATTTTCATGTATGTGTGTATGAATTTATGAGCAATTACGTACGTATCTTTGTACACAAAAATGTTTTCATGTATGCATGCAGATAACCGTGTTCGTATTTATGTATGTCTGCATGTATAATATGTATCTATGTATCTTCGTTTAATACGTATGATATTTAGTATTCATGCATGTAATTGTGTTTGTATGTACGTATGTATATAAGTTCCAAGCAGACATGTATGTATCTAGTATTTGTATATGTATGTAGTTATATGTGTATGTGTCTATGTATGTATGCATGTATTCATCTATGTATTTATATTCGTACGTTTTATGTAGGTATATATGCCTATATGTATGTTTTATACATGCAAGAAATTATTTATGTATGTATATATGTGTGTATGTATGTAGGTATGGATGGATATATGCATGCATGTATGTAGCTAAGTATCTTAATAAATACATATGGTTGTATGTATGAATTTAAGTGTGTTTGTATGCACAAATATGTGTATATATTTACCTATAAATCTATATATATAAATATATATATATATACATGTATTGTTGTATTTCTGTGTGTTCGCTTGTACATTTTTCTATATTAATGTATGTAGTTACGTATGTATTTATGTATGCACGTATGTATTTATGCATTTGTATATATGTATTCTTGTATTAATTTACGTATGTGTGTGTATGTTTGAATCTTCTTAATTATGTATGTTGATTTGTATATATGCGTCTATGTATCTACGAATGTATGTATTCATGAATACATGTATGTATGTCTGGTTGTATGTATGTATGTATTCATATATAAAATCATAATTCTATGCTGAAATGTGTATGTAAATATATATTTGTGTATGCATGTTTGTATATATATATATATATATATATATATATATATATATATATGTCTGATTGTGGCATGCACGTGTTTATATATGTAGGTTTAACGTCGGAATGTATGTATGTATTTATGTATGTATTTATGTATGTATGTATGTATGTATTTATGTTTGTTTGTATGTATGCGTGTGTCTGTACGTATTTATGTACGTTGGAATGTATATATGTATGTAAAGATTTATTTCTATATGTACGAGTGTATGTTTGTATCAATTTTATGCGTGATTGAATGTTTCCCTGTGGATATGTAAGCAATTATGCATATTTTGTTGTATCTATATATGTATATATATATATATATATATATATATATGTGTGTGTGTGTGTATGTATGTATGCATGTATACCAATATGTGTATATTTATGTTTATTTATGTATTTATATTGTAATATACTATTGAATGTTTATTTATGTACATTAGTATGTATGCATGTATGTATGTATATTTCCGTATGTATGTATTCTTTCTTAGTGTTTAAAGTTCTTAGTAGGTGACGGTATCAAGGTTTTACTTTCATTATTTGAAATTGTCTCCTAAAAAATGACGTAGATAATATACAACTAAATTTATAACCATGTGCCTGTCATTTATTTAATTACTTTCTTTACTTCTTCGCTAGCTTCGTTCAACAATACCTTTTCGATCATGCATGAAATTTGGAACAAATAGTGAATCCACGTTTGAGCACCAAATTGAACCTTTCCTTTCCTTCTGCATTGCACTCTTAGGTCGGTAAAATCTTGAATTTTTATCGTTTTCAGTTGCTCTGCTTATTGGCTTCGATTGATGGGTTCTCACTTGTCCCGTCATTTTTGAGCCTTTTATCAGCTGATTGACTGAAAATGATTTTCCATTGTTCTTTGCCTAATATTTCGAGACTTCATTTCCAGTCTCATTATCAGGGTTGACACAATACGCACAGAAGTAAAACGCAACTTGTGACAAATGTTGACCACATTTGTCACAAGTTGCGTTTTGCTCCTGTGCGTATTGTGTCAACCCTGAAGATGAGACTGGAAATGAAGTCTCGAAATGTTGGGCAAAGAACAATGAAAAATCTTTATCCAACGTCATTTTCAGTCAATCAGCTGATAAAAGGCTCAAAAATGAAGGGACAAGTGAGAACCCATCAATCGAAGCCAATAAGCAGAGCAACTGAAAAATGATAAAAATTCAAGATTTTACCGACCTAAGAGTGTTAGCTCATAGATGGTGCAAATCATTATAAATTATATTTCTACAAAATATGCAATGGCTTCAGGTAATTTTTGCATCGTTTTCTTTTAAATGAAGTCCAAAACGAGGGGAATTTTTTTAAACCGGATTAACTTATTAACTTCCATTCCTCAGTTCACATTATGAGCGTGAAAATTCCAACATGAATTTGAAAAAGACGTTTCTTTTCTAACGACGCCTAAATTGAATGTGGTCGTATGCAGAATTATGCAAGACAGAGAATAAAATACTAACTGCATTTTATAAGCTTAAAATTTTCGCACATTAAAGAATTCAAGCAAAATGCAATCTAATTATTAACAGTAGAATGTCCTTTAACTAATTTAATTTAAGCAAATTGCCTAGGATCAATGCTAGCTGGGTGTCGACACCATTATCCAAGTATGAAAAGTAATAAGAAAGATCAATTATTCCGGATTTCCTCTGGCATTATGCCTAATTATTTGACAATAACACGACTATTCTCATGTCATATTGCCTAAATTTCCATTACACTACGAGGAAGTCTAAAGTTATTCATTTTCTCAAATTTTACTTTTTACACAATTACAAAATAACGCCGTATTAATTAGTAAATTCTATTCAAACTGCAGATTGGTAAGAGTTCTGCACACAGCAAATGAATGCAATCAAATTTATTTCTTTTAATATAGCTTCTTCATTTTTGCTTGGCTCAACTTCAAAGTTCAGATTTAGAATCAAATATTTATTTATTCACATTTGTATGCTTATATATGTTTTTTGCTTTAAGATTTACTATATATGTATATGCCAACGCTATAAACTACAAAGCTGGCTTCTACATTGTAGAGCAGCCATCCATAATATTCGGAACTGGTGCGCCCTATGTGTGAATATAGAAGCTATTGATAAATACTGACGCAATTTATCATCCACGCCACAAAACAGTGTAGGTCTCGGTACTTCGTTTGAGTGCCCAATAACGAAATAACCGATTAATGAGATGAATTGCATTCGCTATTTTATGCACCGTTTAGCTTATCCCTATATATTATATTTTTAATTCCATATTAATTACCTAATTGGCACAATAAG
>JAQBSW010000989.1:0-55000 GCA_029291075.1 Eudiplozoon nipponicum | reverse complement strand
GAGGTTACCACATTTGCTTAAATCTGCTATTGTGATTAAAGTACTGTGTTTTGTGGCCTGAGGATGGTGCTGGAAAGTAGGCACCGAAACGTCGCCAGTAAACAAAGATGTGATAGAACCACATTTCCATTGGGACGAATAAAAACTCAACCCGATCAAAGACAAAACAAAATTAGAAATTGTGATCAATCGGATCTTTGTGAAACTGTCCGTGCAAAGCTAGTACCCGCGTACGCAAAACGCGGCATTGGAATATATGAAGCTGGCACTCCGACAAAATTTAAAAAAATCACTAGATCTGTTTAACTAGGCAATGATTATTCATATGGGTGGCGATTGCAACGCATTAGTATAAACCACTAAACGGAATTTAAATAAATTTCAAACCCATATTTTAACTATAATTGATTGCGCGGTAGTTTTATAATGTTTTTCGACGACTGTTTAAATACAATGGGATTAGTGTTTACTTCAAGCTCGCAAACTTGATTTAAAGAAACCCATATTTTTAATTACCTGATCTGCGTTTTGACTAACGCAGCTTTCATTGTTCCAGTAATTTTCTTTCATCAAAATATTTCGGCCAAGCTTACCGTAGGCCTTCATCAGTTGCATTTCACGAAACAAATGATGCTTCATTTGTTTCGTGAAATGCAACTGATGAAGGCCTACGGTAAGCTTGGCCGAAATATTTTGATGAAAGAAAATTACTGGAACAATGAAAGCTGCGTTAGTCAAAACGCAGATCAGGTAATTACAATTATTCCAGATGCGCATCAATGCAACTCCTTCAAACCCATATTTTGTTTTACAAGTCGCACAATGTAGCAAAGCTGACGCCTTAGTTAGTTTTCAACAATGAACTTAGAAAAACTGGGAAACACAATTAAAGCGAAATAACTCAGCTGTTCTCACGCGTACTGGTTTCGCATTAAATATATATGAATGGAATATGCCCTCGAACTTGATCAAATTTGCAGATATCCGCTAACGTTTGCAAATTCAAAAAAATTCACATTATGCTTTTCAAAGTTAATGATAATCCTTCCACTGGCATATTTCGTCAAAAAAAGTTTAAAAATTCACCAGTTATTAGATAAACAGTGAGGAACCGAAATCATTCAATTTGCACTTCATGTTTTACAAAATATGAAAAATTAATTTGATTAATGATAAACCCATCTTCCAGGCTAGATTTCTTTTCAAATATGAAGGAAAACATGTTCATGTTTACATGCTTTTGAATCATATACATTAATCCGAAAGATACTACATGGCTAAATTTGTAAAACGGTTCATTACCTTGATATTTCGTAAGTTGAAAACTAATGCTTGGACTGCTGATACTCGTCAGTACCGTCCTATTTGCCCACATTCCTCACACAAATATATAGTGGGTAAAGTGGGAAATAACGACTCCAACCGGTCAGTCACCAGTACACACGAAACGAATGTGCACGAGATATTACTTTCTGTTCACGTTGTCTTTGCTTTATCCTCCTTGTCATATTTAAACTAATTTGTTGCTACATGCGCAAACACATAATTCACGAAGATACGTAGTCTTCAATTTATGTTAAGTATTTCGCATTTTATATGAGATTATCCTAAGACGTAAATTTTTCAAACCTATCAGCTAATTGCATAACTAAAACCGTAGAAATAAAAGAGAAGAATTAATAGAATCATTGAATAATAAGCCAACTGTTCCGAAAACGCATGTAATTAACCTATCATCTAAGCAGTCAAACAGAATAAAGAGAGATCTTAGTGGTTGGCAAATTGTTTAAGGATCTTATTAAAAAAACAAAGTGAAAACCAAGGAAAAGATGTGAAACTTATACTACCTGATGGTTGAATTACAACCAAAAAACTTTAACCTGGACGCTGGTTAAGGGTTAAACTCGATAACTGCGATTTTTACGATTAATTTTTTGAATATGATTCCATTCCTTAATTAATGTCATGCTATGTTTTCTGTACAACATATAATAGAAGCAGGATCATTACTTTGCATGATTTTTTTCATAATTTGGCATTATAATTAGTTAATGAGTAACATAACAAACATTAAAATTTGTCTTGCATTTTCTAAAGAAAGGAATACAACCAACCTGTGATGATGGTAATTTTAACAAAATATTTCATTTGCTAAACTTGACCGGAAAAATGAAGATTGAAAAAGAGCATCGAATTTATCTCTGTATTTCTAAGCAGGACTAGTACTGGGTGCCGTTTGGTTAAGCGTCCACTCTCGAGGAGAGTTAGAATTGAGATGAATAAGCTAGCATGCTGTTCAAGTCAGAATTCGGCCAATTCATTTTAATATTCTAAATATGATTTTAATTAATACGATAAATGGTTCCTGACACACATAGAAAAAAATGAATAAGGAATAAATTGTTGACAATCTACTAAAAACGCTTTATTTAATTATGTATACAAAGAAGAGATAAAACGATTGAATACTTCAAACACTTCAAACTTAACAATATTATTGTTTATGTAGCTCCAAATATTGCATTTGTTCCAGCCTTACAAATAAAATAGTGTGGCTTTAATTGTTTTCTTTTATAGCTAAAGTTAAGCTGTCTGAAATTCTAATTAAAATTATATTTTGATCTGTTTTTGGCAAATGACAAAATGCGATGTTACGTAGTTGATAAGACACATAAAATGGAAGATTAAACCTATTCAAATTGGGCATTAAGCAGAAAAAAAGGGTTGTTTGTTAAATAAATTCTTAATATTACGCCATAATGTGTGCCCAACAGTTAGCCAGACCACCAACATAGAGCTATCAACGAAGACCAACCTTATTATTGGCTATGATAAGAAGAGAAATAAAGCTTTCATACATACTTGCATCTAAGTAATTTGATTGGAACGTTTAAAATGATTAGCGTGAAAAAAGACGATCCAACATTTTAAATTGTGTAAAAATAAGAAATTAAAGCTAGTGTGTCAATGAAGGGCCGTTTATAATCACCTCTCTGAAATATTTGTTGATACAGTGAAATATTCAAACATTAAGATGAATCACGTGATAAAACCATGCTGATCTCGTGATTATTAATAAAATTGTTATGCTAGTTTGCCTGCAGCAGAATACCATTAGTAAAATTTGCATGAAGATAAATATTCAATATGAGTGCCGATCTAATTAGCTTTTACTAACATTTTTAGAATTATATAAAACGATAATACGCCAGCAGTAAGGAGGGATGCAAAAAAAGAAGCTTTTCCATTTCTGCGAAATTCACAATATAACACATTAAATTAACCTATCAATAACACAACGGCGTGTCCTTAGGCCGTGAGCATGTTTAGAATGTAATGCATAGATACCATTTCATAATTCAATATGTTTTCCATTATCTGCCATGAAACATATAATAAATAATATAATTAAGGTTGCGAACTTGATATACACACATGACCCATTATGTACATACATTTTTCAGTTTATATTAACAATTGTATAGTGTAAAGAAGGCAATTTATCCAGTAGACTGTTGTCGTCCTTATTAAGAACTCATCACATGCCGGTCAGAATTCGCCACGGACACGGCTCCAACCTGAGCACATCTGCGCCGGAATCTTGGGCTCTAATCACTAAGCCACCATGTCGCATACTCCAAAAAACGTAATGTTCTATACTAGCTAATGTTACTCGGTTATTGTTTTTTCTTTTAGGTGGAGCTCATATGGCATCCATTTACACCAAAAGTTCCAACTAACCATCTCCAATCTCCTATTATTTAACAGACACCAAACTACATAGAGAAGTTCCATTGAAAAGATTATATATATATATATATA
This sequence comes from Eudiplozoon nipponicum, assembly GCA_029291075.1. NCBI lineage: Eukaryota > Metazoa > Platyhelminthes > Monogenea > Mazocraeidea > Diplozoidae > Eudiplozoon > Eudiplozoon nipponicum. The sequence goes on along the minus strand of JAQBSW010000989.1, from coordinate 51,178 downwards.
TATATATATATATATATAGTTTCTTATAAGGACGAAACCGGCCTGACAAATGTATGTACATAATGGGTCAGGTGTTTATATCAGTGTGGAAACATTTAATATAAAAATTATTATCCCCACCCGCACAATCAATGTTCGTTTAATTATATAAATGTTAATTTCAATACAAGAACCCCATATAAAGTGGTGTCTGATCAATGCGATTGTTAGTTGGACCTTTAGGTCTAAATGACTGTCATATAAGCTCCATCTAAAAGAAAAATAGACTAACCGTGTTACATCAGTTGGTATACAATTTTAAATTTTGTGGACTGTGCGGCAGGGTGGCTCATTGGTTGGAGCACCAGATTCCAAAGCAAACGTGTCCAGGTTCGAGCTCTGTCCGCGGCAAATTCTGGCCAAAACGGGATGATCGCCCCATAAGTACGATACCGGTCTGCTGGATGAAACGCATGCTCTACACTATAAATATCTTAGTCTATATTAACCAATGTATTTCTATAGTGGATCATGTGCTTATATAAGTTTCGAAACATTGATTATCGTAAGTACTATCGCCACCCGCGCAATAAATATTCAATTAATTACATAATATAAATAGTTTATATCTAATAAATTAAAGATTTACTTTGTCTTGTTTCGCATAAAGATTTGTTGTCTGACTGTAAATAAATATTCAATTTATCAAAAACAATGCATTAAACAACAATTGATTGCGTCGGTGGTGGTAACAATTCTTTAAATCAAGTTTCCGAGCTTAAAGTAAACACCAATCCCATTGTATTTAACCTGTCGTCGAACAACATAACAAAACTACCGCCAATCGCACGCACTAACGCGTTTCGACCTTCCATGATCATCATCAGAGTACGACGGCAAACTGACAAGCGAGGATCAAATCGCATTACATATATATGGAAAGCAAAATTATATATACGACTCTCACATCTAGTAGTCTCGAATAATTTGTACTTGACTGGGAATGTCGGCCGCATAATTTCTATGCAGCCCCGAGCATTAACTGTTTGCACCTTTCGTCACACAAATATATACAGACAATATAATTAAACAATAATTGATCGCGCGGGTGGTGTTAACAATTCTTTAAATCAAGTATACGATCTTGAAGTAAATACCAATCCCATTGTATTTAACCAGTCGTTGAACAACATAACAAAACTACCGCCAGTCGCAACGCACCGACGTGTTTCGACCTTCCATGATCATCATGCATTATTTTGAGCATGGAAGATATGTCACATTAAATTTTGCAACTAGCAAGGCAGGTTTAGGAGAATTTTTACTGAGTATTTGAGTGCGTTTGTAATAATTACTTGCTTTAATCTAGAAAAGACGTGAAAACAAGCATTTACTTGTCATGAACTCGGTTATATTCAAAAGAACTAAAAAATAAATTTTATTCTTTAGAAGAGGAACTTATAAAAACAAGGCAACTGGTAAATTGATGGACGCGCAATTTTGCCATACGTGTGCATGATACATACGTGGAAAGAATTTTCCTAGTATGGCAAATCATGGATGGAATTTTAAAGAAAACAAAAATACTCCGGGATAATTTTTATATTTGTTCAACATTTATCCGACGACAAAGACTTATATCTTCATCTATATAAAACCAGATTTCAGACTAATAAAAATTAACATATCTACCTCAGTAATGATACGATTTGATGCTAAAATACTACAAAACATAAACCGATAAGCAAGAATACGTTGTATAATAATAAAGTTTCAACCCTGTTTATCATAAAGTTTACTATTCTTCACATATCCAAATGCACTCTCAAAATTTATCTGTCCATTTTTCATGTTACCAGCGCGCACAATGTAAAAAACCTGATGCCTGGTTAACATACATACGTCTATCAAACTTCGTTGCTTTCTAAAGAACAACAACAATTTAAGTTAAAAATTCAGATATGTCGTTCTCACGCCAGCTTATTTTGCTTCCATTCTAATTAAGTGGAATATCTCATAACTTTACAAATGCGCAGATATATGTTGAATTTTTCACATTCATCTACATAAAAATTCACCTGAAAACCATGAAAACTGCTCCTCATTTTAAATTATGCTTCTGACAGCTATTAACAAATCTTACACGGGCTTATTTCGTCAATAGAATCTAAAAATTACACCAGATGTTAGGTCAAAACTCTACGTGACACACGCTAAAAGATATCCCGTGTAGGAAAGGCAAATTCGGTTTTATGCTGTTAGGAAGATTACCTGAGAATGTCAAATCAGTCAATTTGATCATCGAGTATTACAAGAACTGTACCAATTATACAGTGCGTTCATCCTGTTTATCATAAAGTGTACTATTCTTCGTCTATTCAAATGCATAGTCAAAATATATTTGCCCATTTTGCCATGTCCAGTCAATTCCACAGTGCTTGAAGTGTTGCAGCAGAACTGCGTGCGTCGTCAATATCTACATTCGGCAATAACCAATCCCACTGTCTTCGTCTATGTAGTAGCAGAAACTATATTTATTGTCATAACACTAGTGAATAGGTTTCAACACTCGACTGGGGCTTAATATTCGGTTTAAATATACCCCGAAGAGTTCTATAAAACCAACAACATTTATCCACTTATGTGGAAAGACTTAGTTTTGCTTATTCAGATACTTTGATTAACAATAATGTCCAGTTGACTGTCAATAAAATCAATCTAAACTTGGCAAGCGTTATTACAAAGAATCAAATCTGTAGAATGCATACAAATACAAATTACATATTTTGGTCAGTCTGACCGTGTAGAAAAATAAAAGAGATTCAAATTGAATGATGTATTCTCATTTTTCCAAAAATCGAAAGAAAACTGACTAATATAGCTCAAACTGCATTGTTGAAATGTATGCTTTCTCGAAACAAAGAACGCATCTCTTATGTAGCGAACTTAAAATTACATCGATCAATTGTGTTTTTTGTCTGAAAACGTACATTAGCGTTTTTTTAATATGTTCAGTATATATTTTGCAGACTTATTTACCGTTGGGTTACTAGAAAGGTAAGCCTTATCTTCAAAGTCTTTTTTATTTATCAAAAGAAATCACCTTGTGTCATTTGTATAATGTCAACGCTATGCCGCATTTCTGCTACGAACAATTATTTAAAAATAAAATTAAATCGTTGTTTAATTTATGTATCAACATTTCGCCCTCTAGTCTTGATATCAGTGGTCAGGCAAAGGTTGATAACAATTCAAACGAGTAATAAAGATCCGTTTCGTAAAACAAAAAGAGAGGTACTCTTACCAAAGTTTCGTGATAGCCAAAAACATGTTATCATAATCTATATATCGAAACTAACATTTATTACTGGCTTAGCGCCTTATGCCTATTAAAGAGAATATAATTAACGCCATAGCCACTAACGTTTATAACAAAATACTATTTTCAGAAGTAATCAAGTCAAATACTGCGTAATATTTATTGTTCATTCATTGTTTTAATTAGTTCACAAAATGAAAATACGCATTGCGGTTTGATCCTTGCTAGCCAGTTTGCTGTCGTACTCCGATGATGATCATAGAGGGTCGAAAAGCGTCAGTGCTTGCGAATGGCGATAATTGTGCTATTTGGCTCGACGACTGGTTAAGAACATTGGGATTAGTGTTTACTTCAGGCCCGCATACTTTATTTAAAGAATTGTTACCACCACACGCGCAAGCAATGATTGTTTAATTGCATTACCAATATATATGTGGCAAAATCCGCAAAAAGTTAATGTACGTTACTCCATAGAAATTGTGCTGCCGACATTTCCAGTCAAGTGCAACGTATGCGAGATTACCCGAAGTGAGATCCGCATATCTCATGATGGTTTTCATATATACGCATTGCGGTTTGATCCTTGCTAGCTTATTTTCCGTCATACTCTGCTGATGATCGTGGAAGGTCGAAACGCGTCATTGCATGCGTATGGCGGTAGTTGTGCTATTTTGTTTGACGACCGGTTAAATGCAATGGGATTGGTGTTTATCACAAGCGTGCAAACTTGATTTAAAGAAATCAGTCCATCGTTTGACACAGAACGTTTTTCAGAAACAATCTTTTTAACCAATCTGTTTGTTTTTATGAAATTCATCCTGACAGAAATATTTGCTGTTTTGTGTAGTTAATTTAGAATAGATTGTGCCGAATAAAGTTTTGTTGCATATTTGAGTTATACAAAAAACATTTGCTAAACAGATTACTCACGCAGAAATTTAAATAAAAGAAAAAATATACGCATACGCCCACACAGAATGAAATATGCACACACACACACACACACGCGCGTAACTCACTTGATGATGTTCTTTTCATGCGCAAATTTCATTTGTTTTATCAACTGTATAAATGAGATTGATACCTTTCTACGTTAAATATATTTTAATGGAATTTTTTTAATGTATCGATTTTCTTTGCAAATTTGTCAATTAAAACCTGATTACGTTTAGAGTAAAACTTCAGTTTTGCAAAATCGTCTTAAAATGTTACGCAACTGATGATTTTGGGTGAATATTGTTTGCTTCGAAGCTGTGCTACTGTAATGCGTAACCGAAACAGTGAAATGCTCATCGTGAGGAACCTGGCTGGTATGTACGACGAGATAAATACCAAATAACAAATTGTAAACAAGCTCAAAGTAGAGACCTGCTCTTGAAGCCTCAACGATTTGATTAATTCTGCTCTCCTTTTATTGAATAACGTATACGCCGTCTTGTCTAATAAGACCGGCTTGCGCTTTTCGTGTGCCAACACAGAATGATCCAAAACACCATTCGTATGTGTGTAAAGATAAATTTTCAAGACTATTTATCCTAGGAATCTTAATATTAACATGAAATAACAAACAAACTATTAAATGCGACTAGTTATTCTGAACTATAACCATCTGCGGTTTGATCGTTGCTTCGACGTGTATTACGCAATTATCAATTCTATTTGCAACAACGAACTCATTCAAGCCGCAGGCATTCATGCCATTACCTTTATGTAAAGAAAATAAGAACTTGATAAACTTGCTCTGATTATTTACCTTACCAGCTCATGTCTGGGAAATGAATATTACATTTACAACATATGAGCACAGAACAGAAGGTATCGCATTGTTATAAACGCATGAATATGTTACACAAGTACGGTTTTAAAGCGTCACAATCAAGCAAGGTATGAATACACTGAATTTATAATGTTACTATATTCAAAATTCTATATTCTTTGATGCGGAGAATATATTTATCTTTAATTAGGCATAAAACGCCTAGTCAGCAGTTAGATTTTTTAGACTAGGAGAATGTGACAAATTCAGCAAGAGCAAATGGAGCAATCATATTGACTTCATAATTTCATGCTTACTGACTAATCATTAGTAAAAGTCGGCCTAATGTCTCATAAATGATTAATTAATGTTGGACAAATTATCTCGTTGACATATATGCCTTTAGGCCATAGGGGGTTTGACACGTTATATTGTTGTCGAAAGTGCAATAAAAACATGTATAAAATCCCGTCATATTTCTTTGTTTTGCATATAATTTACATGCTCCGATATTGCAGGGTTTATGAATTTGGAAAAGTTGGACTCTGCTACTTATGTAATGTGTGCACATTTAAAACATCACATTATACGTAATAGAATTAGATAATCGTGGATTTCACGAGCAGTGATATCAACTATTTAAATAAGGTCTTGAATATAAGATAAACCCCAATCGCATTTTAGTAAAAAAACTATCATCATTCGCATGTACTGACGTGATTCAACACTCCATGTTGCTCAAAAGAGCACGATAGTTTATTAACTAACGAGAATCAAACTTCAAATTATCAAAAAAAAATGTGAAAAATAAGATAAGCAACTCTCACTCTCAGTTGTCTCGTATACATTTGTCTTGAATGGACATGTCTGCGTTGCAATTTATTTGCAAATACGAACACAACGTCATCGCAACTTTCCCCACACGTACAACAGTCATAAAGTTTAAAAGAGGTACATTGCATGACAGATAATTTATAAATTACCAGATCCTGTTTGCTCGAAACACAGGTTTTAGGTCCTCTTTAGACCTTTTAATACCGGATATAGCAGGACATCAACACACATCTGTTTGCCAAAAGTTATCTCAGGCTACCACAAAATTAACAAGTCATAAACAAACTACCTGACCAGTGTTCTGATTAACCATAGTCTGTTTCCCGTCCATTGTTTTTTTTGGAATTTTTTTCTGATACCTTCGTCGATATACTTTATCGGCCCCTAATTCAACAAAAGTCATAGGAACAATTTAATAAAGCAAGTTCAACATTTCCCTTAACCATTCAATTTATACTTCTCACTGGTTAGTCTAATAAGACGTTGTAATAGATAGGTGCGCATCACATACGCGTGATGAGTTCAGCCAATTAAGTGAAATTAGTGTGGCTGAATTGTTATTTTACCATTACATGTTTTTGACCATTTTTTCTACTCACCATATGATATGATGTAATTGTGCAGTCCTCACGTTTTATGGTGGGGAGCCCACTAAATCAAATATACCCTTAATAACCACATACCAAGATAAATGGTAAAAATTTCAAGACTGACGAACCATGCACGTGTAAAATTTCTCTCAGAACACTAAATTTATACTTAAAACTAGCTTTTTTAATAACAGTGGCTGTCGTTTCATTAAATATGCCCACGTCACGTATGTGCATATATGCGTTTATGTATGAAATATAAATATTCAGATAAATATAATTGATACACATGTACATCCATCTAAGTGAAACTGCACTCTATAGTTGTTAGTTTACCATTTAGACTTGTCAGACTAATTGTATCATTCTGAACATATAAAATAATATTATACCAAAGTTATCACAAAAGAAAGAGGAGAAAGAAAAAAATATCATGTTCATGTAAATGGTCAAAATTTAGTCAAATAAGAAGCTTAATTAAGATATGTAATAGAATACATTACGTATTTTATTTGCAAAAAACTATGAAAATTAAATAACAAAATTATAAATAATATAAGAAAAATAGATTTATTAAGATAAAAGTCTCTTAATATGTTTACCTTATTAAGATATCCAAATTAAAAGATACGATATGCTACCAGTTAAAGGGAGAAATTTGAATGGATTATAGTGTTAATAAATGATTAAACAGTAAGAATTTTAAAAGTCGACTATTCAGCTCATCGTAATCCAATGTTCTTAACCTTTTACTGTGGGTAGCTTCAGATTCCGAATTGTGCTATCGATTTTCGTAACATTAGTCTTTATAATTTCACACTAACACTCTACGTTTTATTACTACTAATCTAAGACATCTTAAGGCTGGATGGTTTGACCTTAAATTAAGTAAGATTCCCAGGTAAGTATCTTTTCTGATTTCTGAACATTTCTAATTAACCTCATGTTCAAACACGGTAAATAACTGGGATGACCGTAGACCCATAGCAATATTTAGTCGTAACAAAATGACGAGACTGATTAAGGAATTTATGGAAATTAAACCAAGACATTATACAATGAATAAAACAGAAATGTAAAAATTGTGAGGTTGTATTTGGAACACATAATAATAAGTAAATCTAATAAAGGTCTTTGGACGAATTAAAATCTAAAGCAAACTCCAGGAAAAGATTAAGAATATTGGATAAAGATTGATTTTTTAGTAGGTTAGTTAATTGAGAGTACATTTCATTCAAATTTCATCATTTAAATATTATCTTATAGTATTTTTTAATTAAGTCTCTTAAAGAGCTGAACGATTATTAACGGAATTTTATCTTAACCCGCTTTATTTTTATTGCACATTCCTTCATTAATTAATTTTCATAATTTTCGTGCTTAAGCATCGCTTATTTTATTTCGTACCTTAATTGTGCTTCTTATTTTATCCAATTTTGATAATTTATTTGCACATTTTTTTGTATTTGCCCCCTCCCCTATTTATTGAGTCAACCAGACATTACATATTTTCACATGCTAAGGATAAAATAATTAGTCTGACTATTGCAGTTTCACTTAGATAAATTTACATTATATATACTGATTTATTTTTATTTGTGCATACACGTACACATGCACATGCGTGACGTTCATGATTCTAATTAAATGACAGCAGCTGTTACCAAACAATCAATTCCTACGAATAAAATGAGTTATATCACTTTTACGTGTTGCACACAAAGTAGCAATTTAGTTTAAGTATGACCATAATGGTATACCAAAGTCAGCATTGACAGAAGGTATAATCTCATGTGCACATTCGTTTCGCGCTAACTGGCGACTCATCATTAGGTGCCGGTATTAAACCTTTTACCAACTATATACTTGTATTAGGAATGTGGGAAAATTGGACGTTACAATCTACTATACCAATATGTATACAAGAAGTGGTGGAACTAACTTCATACAAAGTCTTCCACAATGCAACATCAAAGGAACTCACTATAAATAATCAATATACCGACTCTTTAAAGGGTAACAACACTATGGCTGTTGTGTCAGTACCTTATACTAACACTGTGGTTGCAGAATAATTACATTGTATCAACAAACGGTATCTAACCGTTTTAAATTGAGTGGTTTGAGTGAATATTTACACTTGCCTAGTTCCCCAGTCCTTGGTTTTCATCACTTATCTTGGTATTCGGTTATTATGGCCGTATTTGATTTATTAAAAACAAAACAGTTTTATATTTCTGAAAGCATAAAGAAGAGAAGCGACGAATCTGATGATTCAGTATGATTATTGTGATAGGATGTACGGAAAACTGGATAATACAAAATAAAAACTCTACTGATTAATTACAAGGTGGAGTTAAACTATTGATCACTAATATGATTGAAAATACTTAAATGAATGAAGGATATGGTAACGTTCTCATGCAAAGAGTTAAGGCACATCCAAAGTGTATGATGTGGTAAAGGAGCATAAAACAGGTAACCCTTTATGAACTATTGTTAATATCGAGCACACTGTAGCATATCAAATTTTTATAGAATAACAAAAAAGACATTATTTAGTTCACACATTTAAGAACTCATATCATTTGATCGAGTTTTTCAATAAATGTTAATTACATTAAAACGATAGGTAGGCAAGTTATGATGTGGTAACAACGTACACCAATATACCGGTAGCAAAATGATTGGAATTATGCTGACGTTTCCTGGTTGATCACCCATTACATTAGAAGAAATTAAAATTTCGATTAAACATATTATGAGGGTGATGAACATATACATGACATTTACGTATTTTGAATTAAGGATGCAACTTCATAAGCAAATTAGAAGTATCCCAATGAGATAGTCATAATCGTTTCAGACAGCAAATTTATTCCTGTATGACCTGAGGAATAAAAATTTATATATTACGCCACTAAAGTCAATGTTTATTGTACAATTCTTAAATAGAACAAATTATTTGGACTCACAAAGTAGACCATATAATAAATGTTTAATCAAGGAGGATGGATTTCCTTTTCTGGTTGGAAAATTATTTATAAATGGTCTACAATTCTAATAGGATTTTTTTGGAAGAGACTCTTACTTAGATTTTTTTCTTAGTTTCAAGTCAAATAATCAGTAAATTATTTAAATATGTATCATAAAATCAATGAAATTTAAAAGCCTTAGGCTAACAAACGTTAAACATTTTTTTTAAATTGAATTAGGTAGTCTTTAAGAAATATACAGTGCTAATGTGTACCCACTTAAAATAATAGAAACATCGATGATGAATGTCGAATTTAAATTTAATCTGATAGATCGAAGAGGCTCGTAGTGTAATGGAAACACAGAAATTCAGACTAAGCAGGAAAGTAAAATCGTTAACTTCAATATACAATATATAAACATTTTAAAGCCTTCCCTCACCCTAATGTGAGATAAGAGGAGCATAGAACTGCATGTAAATATGGACAAGTTAACAGATTAGATCACGCACATCATAAATTGGAGACCGGACATTCCGTTTACCGAGACGGTTGTGGGTGTGTAACAATGTGTGGTCGTAATATATCGATAATATTGAATAGAGTCTTTTGAAACTGCATGGAGACATGACATAGTCAAAGAAACAGCTTCGGAAAAACACTAGGCTAGATTTTGAACACAGCACAAAATAAGGGGAGGAAACGAAAATGACTCTAATCAAAATAAGCTACTCGATCCAGTAAAAGATTAAGAACTTTGTATTAAAACTAGTTTACGAAATTATGTAAAAAATAAATGACCTCTGAATTATATCCTTTAAAAGATTGTTGAATGCCAGATTCCTATGTTGAATCTCCATGATTTGCGATAGAGGGTTGTCGCTTTGCACTATCAGCTTCGCAAAGACCCGATTGATCCACATTTCAAAGTACGCATCGGTTTTGTCTTCGAGCTGGCTTGGTGCGTATTCGTTCCTTCCTTCCGAAGGCTTCAGCATCGTTCATACTAACCACCGGAAATGAGGTGCGATCTAATCTTCGTTGACTGGACCTCATTTCCAGTGGTTAGTTTGAACGATGTTGAAGCCTTCAGAAGAAAAGGACAAATACGCACCAAGCCTGATCAAAGACAAAAACAGATGCGTACTTGGAAATGGGGATCAATCGGATCTTTCATTTATTGTTATCCTACTGTATGTATTAACTTAGGTCCCTCATAGAGTATAGCACTTATTAATGAAACATCATTATCATTATCAGCTTCACATTTCAATTTTACTATTATCGTCTTTTCAATAGGTGATTTTTTAATTTCCCTTTTTAATCTCCGTTTACATTAACATTTTATCTTAATTAATCTTGTGAATTTACACTTGATCAATAAAACTAGAAGATATTTGCTACGTACTAACGAATGGCAGCACCTTTAATTACTTCTTTTCATAAAATTGAAGTAGAACAATTAAACTGGTGTGTTCAAAGGGTCATTAGCATTACTCATTGTAGTTTCACTTCGATGAGCGTACATGTGAGCGTAATAAAATTTAAACGAATGCTTCACAATTACAAGTTCACACACATACATGACGCACGCTTATTTCGTCAGAAGTCAGTATTTGATATGCGATCTGCGATTGAGTACAGGTAAATTCATTTAATCGCAATTTAATACTAGTTTTAATACCTGTAAATGTTGTGATACAATAAGTAAACAGTTAACAAAGAGACTTGGAATTATGTCTCGAAATATCTGGTATGGAAATTCGCCCAGACTAAAAAAACATGTTTCGCGCGACAAGAACCAAATGAGGTATACAGTTTAATAATAATAAATTGCGATTATGATTATAAGAATTCTATAAGTAAAGTTTTCCATGTAGCGAAAATCATTAAACATATTTTATTTGACAACTCCTGCGAGGTAGAAAAAATACTCTTAGTCGCAGGTACTGATGCTTTTCAATCTTCCACCAGGATCTAGAGAACACGGGGGCCAACTGAATAACGAGAATGGGATTGAAATGCACATATAACAAATGGAAGTTAAGAGATGCAGACATTAGCCCTAGTAGTCTTGCATTCATTGGACTTGACAGAACATTTCGGCAGCACAATTACCATGCAACCACAGACATAACATTTTTTGCAGCTATCGCCACACTTCTACAGGTTACACAATTGACCATCATTTCTTGTGAGGTTGATGATTGCACTTCTTTAATCAAATTGCGATAAGTTCCGTTACCGGTTAAACAAAATTTGATTTATTTTTACCGCATGTTTGGAAGCATGATTTAAATTATCGCACTAATTTGTTGTCCAATATTCCACGACAAAGTATCATGTACGATTTTTGTGTAATACCGGTTCCTAGTTAGCGATAGGCAGTAAACACGAAATGTATACGTAAATGGAGTTCATATTTTGTAGAAGTGGTCATCGCTGACCTACAGGTACTGATTTTTAACTGACAGCGTTTTGGTTATAAAATAAATTCTCCAAACTATCCGATTGCACGCAGGTTTCTGATTTTACAAATTTACCACGGCTCATCATTATTTATAACGTTTCAAGAGATGAACAATTTTTCTATTTAATTAATTGAAATTATTATTTAAAACAACAATTTCCGAATACTCAATTAATGGCATCAGACGTTGAACAGTGAGCTTTTGCACGACGATTCTTGCTTTAATTTTAAAGCATTACATTTGTTTGCACACAGCATTTTTTATTTTATTACTTGAATATAAATGACTCTATGGTAATCCAAACAATCTGCGTGTTTTAATTGTGTTCAGCTTAACTTTTCCTTAATCCAGACATTATTACAAAAAAGTAAATGTAAGTGTTTTTGCCAGTGTAAGTGATTCGTGACCTTGTCGTTAAAGAGAAATGTGGCGGTTAGCTTAAAGTTCAATTATAATACGCAGAAACAACATGGCGTTGCCTGGCTGCAATGTCAATCAAAATTGAGCGGTTCATCTCAAACAATACAACGATAATAACGTGTGCAAAACACTGTGGACATCAACTTAAAGTGCATTTCTGAAAACCTAAAAGGAGTATTTAATATCTGTGCGTAAAAATCTGCAAGACATTGCAGAAAAACACTCTTAAAACAATCGTGTTTTAGGCGTATTTAGCCTGTTGAGACAATTTTTTAAATGCAAATATTAACTAAATTTCTAATTAAAGTGGCCTACCAGAGAGAAGCCACACAGAGATTGCAAAGCATTGTAGCTAAACTCTTAGTCTGCCAAAAGATTTTGTTTCGGCCAACTTTCCTTTAGATTTTCTCACAAATTGAGTAGATCACACACTCAATGGTTAATGCCACTGACCTCGTGAAAAGGTAACACAAAATATAATGGTCTATAATAGAAAAATTAATTAGGAATAATTTTCTGCACTATAGATTAATGGTTTATTTACTTATCCTCAGCTGTTTACTAGAATGATACGAAGTTCACGGTAATTGCTTACTATGTATTTCTTATTTTAGCCAATCCAATTAGGGTATGTGGCAATAAAATCAATAAAAGTGAACTTTCAATGAACCTTCTTTAGGCACAACAAAACACAACGGAACAACGCCTAACGGACGGCAAAATGCATTGCGTATCTACAATTTTCGAAAACGTTGGCATGCTTCTCTCACATCTAGTTTTCTCGCATACACTGTTGTTAAATCGAAGACTGGCTGCAAAATTTTTTGCCCTCTTGATTATAACTCCATTACAACCTCAGAAACGTTCATATGGCCATTATTACTTAATTGGTTTGTTTTTAAAAACAATTATTTAAATCGAGTTTGTTTACTTTAAACAAGAAGCAATCCAACGTCTTAAACAGTCGCACAAAATAGAACAAATACATCTCGGTAACACCTACGGCGTCTTTTGACCTTCCTTAATTATCATCAAAGTGAAAGAACTAACTGCATTTAATAATCATTTTGGAAGCGCTTCAGCTAGTTAAGCTGGCCGATGTTTTGCTGTTAGTAGATCGTGGTTGGATTTTTTTATCGTTCCAATGCACCCAGTTTGTAGTAGGTTTAGGTAGTAGCAACATGTAGGTCTGATCGAGAAACCTCGACTACTCTGATGGAAAACGTCTGGTAATTTAAATTTATTTGTACACAATAATGAATGCACCCATTTAAAATATGTTTATGTGAGCACTGTTGTTAACATTTATAATTATCGTAGAGCCAACATGACAAGCGAAATCTGGTCATTTACTTTAATAACTGTTTCATATTGAGTTTTTATGCCTTTTAAGCAATTTCGAAAACCTCACTCTTGTAGAGAACTTAAATAATCGTAAATGAACTGAAATTACGCATTTCCAACACAGATTGTTTAATGCACTCAAATTGCTGATCAGTCTTCTATATCGTAGCTAATTTTATTTACTTCTTGGTCGATAATTCGACGCAGCTTTGAGGCGTTGTGTCGATCTTAACAGTTACGTCGCCAGTGAGCATGTAACATATCTGTGCATAAAATTACACATTATTATGCTGACTCAGGCATATACTTCTGGTTTTATTTGAACTAATTTATTTCTAGGTAGGCAATACAGAAAATAGAAACAAATTTCGAGTCTGAAGCGGAACAAAAATTTGTTAAATGTAACTAATAAAAGTTACTTATATCTAATAAAGAATAAGATTTATCAAATATTCTTTTCTTTTAAATTACATAATTATAATCTTCAAATCAAGTTTGCGAGTTTGAAGTAAACACCAATCCCATTGTATTTAACCAGTCGTCGAACAACATAACAAACTACCGACTGGTTAAATACAACGGGATTGGTGTTTACTTCAAGGTCGCAAACTTGATTTAAAGAATTTTTTACCACCACCCGCGCAATCAATTATTGCTAAATTGCCTAATTATATTGTTACAATGTAACATCGTGTTTTAATAATAAATCTATGGAATAGAACAAATAATTATTAAGCATGAAAGAGATCGATAGTTTTCAAAAAAATGATGAATTTCTCGATCAAAATTATAAAATAATCTACATTCGACGTGTGGGTTATTATTAAAGCAGGAGATATATCAAACGTGAGTTCATGTTTCGAGCTACACAGTTACACTAAACTCCCACAGCCGAGTTGCCAACTAGCAGTGAAAAATGGACTAGCTGATACATAATTCAGTTAAACAACCATTAATTGCGCGGTTGGTAAGAAAACCATCTACTAGATAAAATTTAAGGAAATTATTCCAGCATAAGATATATTCATTTAACTGTTCAAAAAAATTTCCGTCGGTCACAAGTACTGACGTATCTCAACTTTCCTAAGTGATCATCAGAACACAACAATAAACTGTCAAATTAGGGTCAAGACCCTAGGCATATATAATTTGTCCAAAGAGAAATGCAATCCTGACGCCTAGTTGTTGCACAATTTTTTTTTAAATTGAAACGTCAGCCGCACATTTTCAATGCATTCATCAACAGAAGCTTTTACAGTATACGTCACATTTATATTATTGATTCCATACAGCCATTATTAATTTCGCGGGTTTTTATATATATATATATATATATATATATATATATATATATATATATATATATATATATATTCTTTATTATGTCCATTGCCTTCGAATATTAAAAAGAATATATTTTAATCAATTTTAGCAACAGAATCCAGCAACATTTACCACAAAAAATGATTAAAAAAGGCTTAGAAACGTCAGGAAAATCGGCTATTTCCAATCATATAAATGTTACCCCTACTCATGCAATCGATGATTGCTTAATTAATTATCTTAAACATGGGAAGAAAGCGGTGAAGTCGCCATTTTTGTGACTTCAGAGAAATTGTGCAGCCGATGTTCTTGTCAATAGCAATGTTCATGAAACAACTAGAGCTGAAAGCCACATTTTATTTTTGTATTTATTACATTATACAAATTTAGCAAATGTTCGAAAAATGTTTCTATCGTTACTGCATAGATATTTTGCACTGGTATTGAAGTCAAATACCAGGTGTATGTGACAGCATCTAAGATAAAAGTCAACAAAAATAATTTCAGAGTACGAAGAGTCACCTCGAAAATGAGCCCTGAAATGCACGTGTGGCAACTAGGAATGAGATATGAATATTTAATTTTACTGCACAATAAAGGTTATGTGGTTTGATTCTCGTCAGCCAGTTTTTGCCCCTGCTTAGAAAATAAATAAGGAAGTATTAAATGGTTACGTCCGTTTGACAGTCGGTAGCTTTGTTTTAGTGTTTGTGTGTACGTGTGTTGGTAAAAGAATGAGATTGGTGTTAATCAAAAGTACGCAAATATGCTTTAAGAAGTTAATGGATTTTTTTATAAACCTAAAAAAGTTTACAATATGAATCACTAGAGCTACAGCTGAATACGTCAAGTTGAAACGGTGGACGAATTACTTGTTTTGCAATGACATATTAAAATAGAAATATATCTCATATAAATTCGTCGTTTAGCCGCTTAAATTTTATTGCTCTGCTGAAGTGCATTTCATTTAAATAACAAAAATAAAACTTCTTTGATGAATACAAAATCTGGCTGTCTCGAATCTATGTAAAAATTAAACAAAAATAATTCTTCAACGTTAAAACATGCCTGACAAGCTAAAAACGAGCCATAAAATTCAAAATCCAATCCACGGCTTGAGGTGTGCACGACAAAAAAGCAGATTTGTGCCTGGTACCAGCTTTTGTCACTCTTGAAAAAAATTCACACTTTTTTATTAAGTTTATTAAATACACATTTTTTGTGACGTCTACACTCTGAAGCAGATTCCATATTGTAAGGTCGAAAATACCTTGGCATTAGAACATTGATTAAACTATACAATGGAAACTTAAACGAAGAATGATTGGCGCCATTCGTATATTTTTTTAATTAGAAAAGAATTTCAATAGTTTTAACAATATCGTTATTCGAATATCTTAATCGATTGAAAGAGCTGATTAATCAGTATTTAGTATTTTTTCGAAAATGTCTACATTGTTCTAAAAAAATTAAATTTATTGGTATTATAAGACATGTGAATTCAAGATGATAACAGTGAAAATATGTTGATGAAAATCTTACATTTAACGATTAAGGAAAAAATTGAAAGAGTTCAATATAATTGTCTCTACTTTGATCCGTAAGTGTGTATTAAATTAATGTTGACAAATTTTAGAAAAGAAATTACTGTACATTTATCTATTTATCTATTTATATTGCAATGCTAGGATATGACTCCATATTTGTAGATGGTAGCAACTAAGATTACATAAAATAACAAATGCAATCTAAAACTAAAACGGCTTGGTATATTTTGGGCATTCAACAGTAGTTTCCAAAACTTTTAGCAGCTGGAATTTAAACGAAGACGAATTTCATTCAGTCTTTTGATTACTGAAATTCTAAACAAGTACTAATGGGCTCTAATTAAGTAAGTAAACGGGCTATTTGATGGATTGCATTTTCGATCTTATGATTTGTTTATTTTATACTAACGGAAGACTTACGCAAGAAGTCAATCTGAACGAAGGACAAACCCGACAAAAATTATCGATTTACAAATAAAAATAGTGTGCACTAAGATATTCAGGGGGAATAGAAGATTATTTGTAAGTCGGAAAAAAGCCCCCGGCTCAAATCTGTCAACTAATGGTCAGAATCCAATAAGGATGAAATTTTGCTAATTGATATATAACAATGGCTTTCATATTCACTGTTTAGTTTATGCCCAAAATATAAACATGCTAAAAGCCCGCAATATGTATATATATATATATATATATATATATATATATATATATATATATATATATATATGTTTGTGTTTTATGTATATATGTGTGTGTTTGTTTACATTGTCAGTATAAACTAAACATTGAATACAATAGCAAATACCACTCATCAAGTAGACTAATTTCGTTCTAATTCGGCATTCATCAAATCTTTGCCAGAATTCCCGTCACCGTGGCTCGAAATGGGCACATTATCTTTAGCGTCTTACAAAGTATTCACTGCGCCATTCAAGTCGCGTAGTACATGCAACATACTGCAACATATATAAATATATATATATATGCAACATATTGCATCAGACGTTATTTAGTTATTCTCTTCTTTGTGTTAAGCCAATATGACATCGCCATCAATTCAAAGTTTCAATTAGTCACCAAATATCTGTCATGATAGAACAGACCCCGCGCCACCTGGAGAAGTGATATTGAATTAAATCTTCTAAAAAGAAGATTTTATTATGTATATATAGTCAGTTTAAATTCAATAGTTCTTAAGATAGCAACCAAAATTCATCTAATAGACAAGTTTCCTTCTTAAATTGCACTCATCAGGTACTTGCTAGAATTTCTGCGATCGGGGCCCAAATTTGGGCAAGTTCCTTAACGGTCTTGATATGCATTCATTGCACCATCCAAGCTGCACACTGAATATGGTTTTCGGTTATAAATCACCTATCATTATTCTGCCAGTCTTTTCTTCAAGTTCAGCCCATTTGGCATCGCGTTCGACCCAAAGATTTAAATGTAACCCTTAGTTTGCCATTATATAACAGACGACGCATCACTTAGAAAAGTTATACTGATTTTAAATATTATGACAGTATTTTATTATTTCCATTATTGAGCACTCATCAAGAATTCGATATATATATATATATATATATATATATATATATATATATATATATATATATATTACTTTGAATGTTACGTCTGGAGAACATATGTGCAATGTTTCGATGGTGTGTTGCGCAATAGCAGACGTGTATTCACCATTTGATTTTAAAAAGGCGTTTAAGTTGCAATGTTCCCTCATTCGAGTAATTAACCGTCTGGTCGATCGGCCTACGCAAGTTGATCGAAAACTTGCGCATGTGTATTGGTAAATAATACTTCATATCGACATTAACGGCTGTTTCTCTTTGATTGCTGGTAAAGGCAAGTGTGTTACCCTAAATAACACTCGTAGTTTGGCTGCATTAAATGTGCGTGTTAATGCTACTTCAACTTTCTTTTGTGCCATTCGGGAAACTGCATCCCCCTTAAATGGGATGTTTAGGTAGACTGTTTTCTTTTCTGGCCCATAATACGTCTGTTTCTGTTTAATTCCCCTTTTATTAATTGATTTAATTAATTTTCTGGGATAGCCATTAGACATTAAATCGTTAATTGCTTTATTATATTCATTTTCTTTTGAATCTTGACTAACCAACCTGTCAGTTTTTGAAAAGCAACCACGAACTGTTGATAATTTATATTAAAATGGCACAAAACTGCTATAATGCAATTACTGTGCAGACCATGTTGGTTTATGGTAAATTGTTCTGTTTAGTTTACCATTAGTTTCTTTCTCTAATAGTACATCTAGGAAAGGCAGACAATCATCTTTCTCGTGCTCTGACGTGAAGCCGATATTCTAATGTGGTTTGTTGAAACTTTGAAGCAATTTTCGTGATTGCGACCTGTTCTTAAGGATAAGAAATATATCATCCACGTACCGTATATATTGAGCACATTTATTTATGTCACTCATTAATGATGTGTTCTCTAGGTGCCCTAGAAAAATCTCAGACAGCACTGGAGATAAGGGGCTTCCCATTGTCACACCATCAGTCTGTTTGTAGATGCTTCCATTAAAACGAAACTGTACGTCTTTCGTGCATAATAAGATAGGCTTGCGTAGAGTGTGACCTGGCACCGGCGATGGTAATATGTCGTGTTCTACCGCTTTGACTATAATGTCAATGGTTTCATCAATTGGAACGTTTGTAAACAAAGGCGTAACATCAAAAGATACCATAATCTTGTTTTTAACATTTATATCTTGAATTTTGTTTACAAACTCAAACGAATCGGCAACCGAATGATTACCTAGTAGTTTACGTTCAAGTAAACGAACTAGCCATTTAGCTAGTGCATGAAACGGAGAATTTACCATTGATAAAATTGGCCTCATAGGACAACCTCTTTTGTGTGTTTTTGGTAATCCGTACATTGTTGGTGTAGATGATCCAACTGGCTTGAGCTTCTGTGCAGTGGCCTCATCAATAAAACCGGCATCTGTCAAAATCTTAATTTCATTTATTACTTTGCGCTCCACCTTGTCTATTTCATCTGATTTATCGTCTAGACGTGTGAATTTTGTATTGTCCTTTAACACGTTTTCCATCTTTTGTATGTAGTCAGATTTGTCCATTATAACTGCGCTCTTTCCTTTATCAGCGCGTAGTATTTTGATGTCTGCATTTCTGCTGATACCTCTAAGTGCATTTAGATGCTGCTTTGTCAATGCATGCTGTTCTGCGCATTTAGACGATTTCAAATGTGAAGCCTGATCAACTAGTGTAGCCTTGAACCAATTTTTTTATAATCAATACTGGTAGGCTCCAAGTCAGCTGTTTGTTCAAATAACAATTCAAATGCTGCCTCAAAATCAACATTGCATTTATTAGAAGGGTGTATTCCATAATTTCGGCCCATCGATAGTGCCTCCATTGTTAGCTGATCGATTGGCACTTTTAATAAGTTAAGAACACGCTTATCAAGATTGGTCGGTATTAAATCACACAAAACTCCAGGTTTCATATCATTTTCCAATTTATTCAAAATAATTGCTTTATCTTTCCTCATAACTGCCGGCAAAATCATAAGAAATTTCATTCTTCCAAAAAGACTTAGCTCGTCTAATACATAAGATACACACCCGATTCTTGTCTGAAGCACTGCTTCATCTTCCTTCAACTGTTCAATTTTGAAATACGCGAACCTTGTAAGTTTTCTTTGGTTGACTCGTAGTTTAGACTTTCGTAAACTGCGCACCAAATATATATATATATATATATACATATATATATATATAGACAATACAATTAAACAATAATTGATTGCGCGGGTAGTGGTAAAAATTCTTTAAATCAAGTTTGCGAGCTTGAAGTAAACACCAATCTCATTGTATTTAACAAGTCGTCGAATAACATAACAAAACTACCGCCAGTCGCAACGCACTGATGCGCTTCGACCCTCCATGATCATCATCAAAGTACGAAGCACACGGACTAGCGAGAATCAAACCGCATTGCGTATATATATGGAAAGCAAAATTAAATATGCGGCTCTCACCTCTAGTAGTCTTGCATACATTGTACGACATTGAATATATTAGTCTTATTTTGGATGCCTAAAATCAACTGCCTCTTTTCTCCAATGTATTAGATGTTTATTATCTGGCATAAATTTGAGACAATAAATTCATCGGACACGAAATGAAGTAGCTAATCAAACAAATCCACCACAACTGCTCCATAAATTGAAAGATTATCTCATGATAATTACCTCATATTTTTTGTCATAAAGATCAGGTAACTTTGAAAAATCTTACCCCGCAAATCCATTTTTTGAAACAATATATCATAAAAAGTCAAATGAATTTATAAAATTGAGTAAAATTTGTATGCTCAAATTTAAAGGCTAAGCTGCCTAAATTCCAATAGTCTAAGTTTGCATATTTCAACACATGAAATAGCCTCAGTGGATAGTGTATGTAGAACTGGGTGAATACTAAATAAGTTGTCTCGACAAAACATAGCTAACAAATGAGTTAACTTTATCGCAATAGATGACACATTGTTTAGATAAAACAAGCTAAGAAACAGGTGGATCTGCAGGTATTTCTTTAAAAACAAAAATGAAAGTAGACGCATATTGCGGAAGTATGCAGTTGCTACATACTGCTCCCACAGTTGATTAACAACGAACAAATTTTACAGAAATTTGATATAAACAGGATGCGGCAGGATGGCCCATTGGTTAGAGCACCAGATTTCGAAGCAGACGTGCCCAGGTTCTAGTCCTGTCCGCGGCAAATTCTGGCCAGTACATGATGAGTTCCAATAAGGACGAAACCGGGTTACTGGATCAATTGCCTTTCCTAAACTATACAATTCTTAGTTTATACTGACAAATGTAAGTAATTAATGGGTCAGGTGTCTATATAAAGACCGCAACCTTGATTAGAATAATTGTTATCACCACCCGCGCAACCAATGTTCGTTTAATTATATAAATGAATATTTTATATAAACGTTTGATTTAGTTATGTGCGCATACGCCTCAACATGTGCGTTCTACGTTTCTTGTTATTTGTTCCAAAATTTATGCATCTAATTCAACTTCAACCAATTAACTTTTATAAATATGCAGTATAAATCATTAGATATTGTAGTCGAGTTGATATCCAGCGAAAATGTTTTTACTTGTTGAATAAATCTGCTTTTTGTTAAACGTATGTCTCAAAGAATATTACTAGTTATAACATATTTAAAGTGACGACTATCACTTCATTACCTGGACCTATGATTTAGCCAGGGTAAATTCTAAGTTATTTGTTATGAATCAGAGTAATTGAAATCAAGGTACGAGCTTAAAGTAAACACCAATTACATTATATTTAACCTGTCATCAAGCAACATAATAAAATTACCGTCAGTTACATGCATTGATGCGTTTCAACCTGCCATGATGATCATCAGAGAACGATGGAATATCTAATTTGCTTTCCATGTATATATATGAATTGCGGTTTGATCCTCGCTAGTCAGTTTGCCATCGTAATCTGATGATGATCATGGATGGTCAAAACGTGTCAGTACGTATGACTGACGGTAGTTTTGCTATGACGTTCGATGATTGGTTAAATACAATGGGATTGGTGTCTACTACAAGCTCGCAAATTTTATTTAAAGAATTGGGATCACCACCCGTGCAATCAATGATTGTTTAATTAAAATTCTGCCAGTAGTCCCTACAAACGAAGCAGCTTTTTGCCAAATTTATGTACGTTTTATAGTTACTTTTTTCACGAGAAATTTTTTTCTGCTAAAAAACTCGCTGACAACACTTCAAGTGATAAGTTTATTGCTATTTCAATCAAATGTGTCTTCGTTGGAATTTGTCACATAACACGAAAATCACAAAATGTAATTGACGCAGAATCTGCCAGTTTCAGCTGGTGATTTTGGTCATCTGCAACTGCACATACCACTTTTCCAAAGAAAGAAACTGGGAGGGTTAATTAAAAAGTCAACATACCACATGAATTTTGGTGATGAAACAAGTAATTCAAAAGAAATAGAATAAACTTCAACAACTTTAACAAAAATGCATTAACATTTTGCTGTTGTTTGATGTAATTATTAACTTGTGAATTTTTGTGTAGACTTGAAGTGATGCGTCTTTCAGCAAAAATAAAGAATGTTGAATCTTTTCACATTGTTAATAAAAACGTGTGTATGCTTAAATTAATTAATTTGACTAATAAACTGCCAATCACTTTAGTTTAGTTCGTATTATAGTGACTTTCAAGCATAGTACTTTGCTCGAAATTTCGGCTACAAAAAATCTGTTCATTCACGAAAAGAAACGTTTCGCAGTTTTCGTCAAATGTATAAATGTTAGACAATGAAACAATTATTTATCACTTAAACGAACATTGATTGCGCGGGTGGTGATAACAATTATTATAATCAAGGTTGCGGCCTTGATATAAAAACCTGACCCATTAATTACTTACATATGTCAGTATAAACTAAGAATTCTATAGTGTAGGAAAGGCAATTCATACAGTACACCGATTTCGTCCTTATTGGGAACTCATCATGTACTGGCCAGAATTTTTTGCGGACAGGACTCGAACCTGGGCACGTCTGCTTCGGAATACCACTTCCCCAAGTAGTGTTGTGTCTGTTTAGTAATTACAGATTGGAGATGGTTAGTCGGAACGTTGGGTCTAAATGGATGCCATATGAGCTCCACCTAAAGGAAAAATAGACGAACCAAGTTACATTAGTTCGTATATAACTGAAAATTATGTGCAGTGAAGTGTGCGGCAGGATGGCTCAGTGGTTAGAGCACCAGATTCCGAAGCACAAGTGCCCAGGTTCAATCCCTGTCCACGGCAAATTCTGACCAGTACATCATGAGTTCCCAATAAGGTCGAAACCGGTCTACTGGATGAACTGCCTTTTCTACACTATACAATTCTTAGTTTATACTGACATATGTAAGTAATTAATGTGTCAGGAGTTTATATCAAGGCCGCAGCCTTGATTATAATAATTATTATAATTTATCACTTTGGGATAATGACAATTCTTTAAATCAAGTTTTAGAATTTGAATTTAATCCCAATCGTATTTTATTTAACTAGACGCACAACTTAGAAAATCTACAGTCAGTCGCAAGCACTGACATGTTTCTTAATTAGACCACAATGACAAACGGACTACCGAGGATCCAACTGCTATTCATATATGAGAAATGAAATGTTATATATGTGGTTCACATACTTATTAGTTTCACATTAATTTGCTTGATTGAAAATGGCGGCTGTACAAATATTGTGTAGTTAATAATGAAAATTTTTGTCGCTTTCGTTACACGTATATATGTTGTACAATAAAAACAATTATTCACTGCGCGCGTGGTTGAACAAAACATATCTAAAACATACAATTTAAACAATAATTGATTGCGCGGGTGGTGGTAACAATTCTTTAAGTAAACACCAATCCCATTGTATTTAACCAGTCGTCGAACAACATAACAAAACTAAGTGCGTTGCGGCTGGCGGTAGTTTTGTTATGTTGTTCGACGAATGGTTAAATACAATAGGATTGGTGTTTACTTCAAGCTCGCAAACTTGATTTAAAGAATTATCTAAAACATGTTTGCCCACTAGAGATAAACGCGAGGCCAAAATTTATTTAACTAGCCACAAAACAGCAAAAGTACCGACAGATGCAAACGCTGAGACGTGTAGTATTTTAGTGATCAATATCAGAGCACAACTAAAGATTGCCTTTTGAGGCAAAAACCGGATTTTATTTATAAGCTTTGGAAAATCTGAGATGCTGATCGTGCTTACATTAGGCTAGCACAAATTGTACAAAACTGATAATATCGGTATTTTTTATGTTGTTATCCCCTTGAAATTTATTATAGGCTACAAGAGCTGACGCTTTTACCAAACGACAAAGAATACCTTATATAAACAAAATTTTAATAAAAGCTTATGCATGAGAAATCCATACGAATGCATTTGGCCATTAAGCGGATTTTCGCACATTTTGCATAACGCCAGCAAATAAAATAGGTTACGCATATTTTGTGGGCAAGAAAATTGTTTAACTGAGCAACAAATAGTACCATTTCTGAAAAGAATCCACCTACTGGGCAATAATTTAATGCACATTAAAAAGAACTCGCCCGCATTACTCCAAACAACCAATTGAATAGGTGCCACTGACACAGCGCTCACCTGTAAATCACTTTAACGGCTGCACATAGGATGCGAAATGCACGATGGCAAGTGAGTCAAACGCTCAACCTTAGCGTTGCCATGTATGTGAGTCATATATTTTGCTTAAAGCAAATACTTTAACGACAATCGCGGTGACGTTTTATTATTTTCACGGTTGATATACTAACTTAGTACTAAAATTAATATTAATCCTTCTTCCATATCATAGTTTCCGTTCGATTTGTGAATATTCTCCTGAAATGGAAAATCGCCTCCGGACTCTAAGCTAAAGTACTAGCTCATATAAGGCAAACCGCGCACAAGAGCCATTCTAGTAAAAACCCTAGCAAGCACACTTCTTAGTTAACAAATTAAGTAATCATCGATTGCATTACAAGTGAAAGCAAGTACTGAATTCAAATTCGAGGAGTTGCTCAAAAGACCAAATAGCATTTATTGACATGTTGCAAAATAGCAAACCTTTAGTCAATTATACACACTGGGGCGTTTCGACCTTATGAGGGCAGAAATGAAAACCGCATGACTAAGTTGAAGTTGCAATGCATACAGTAATGTATCGATAAGTTTGGTGTTTACTTCAAGCTCACAAACTTGATTTAAAGCATTGTTACCACCATCCGCGCAATCAATTATTGTTTAATTGTAATTCATCCAGTAGACCGGTTTCGTCCTTATTGTGAACTCATCATGTACTGGCCAGAATTTGTCGCGGACAGGGCTCGAACCTGGGCACGTCTGCTTCGGAATCAGGTGCTCTAACCACTGGACCACCATGCCGCACACTACACTGCACACAATTTTCAGTTATATACTATTTTTTTCCTTTAGGTGGAGCTCATATTGCATCCATTTAGACCCAATGTTCAAACTAACCATTACAAATCTGTCATTACTGAACAGACACAAATATTCGTTTAATTATATAAATGTTCATTTCAATACCACTTCCCCATTTAGGGTGTTGTCTGTATAGTAATGCCTTTTCTACACTATACAATTCTTAGTTTATACTGACATGTGTGAGTAATTAATGGGTCAGGTGCTTATATCAAGACCGCAACCTTGATTATAATAATTGTTATCACCGCCCGCGCAACCAATGTTCGTTTAATTTGATAGGATGCTCGTTCATGCCGGTTCAATAGACGGTTAGATTTGCCTGAACAAAAGAAACTTGTTCTCGATTCGTGTAATCCGTGGTCAGTCGGGTAAAATATTATATTGGCGGAACTTTTGAACATTTTGGCCTTGTGCTTGTTGTATAATTTAAACGGTATACAGTGATTTTCCGAATTAATTTTGTGTAACACTGAGAAATTCGATATCTTGGCTGTGTGTCTCATTTCAAATATTTACTATGAAATAGCTGATTTCCCGGACGCTGTCAGTCGTTGCTTAACCAATTTCTGTGGTAAATTTTGTTGGATTTTGTTGACTTATTCCTCTTTTGTACGTCAAATGTATATTCTACCACTCATACGTAAAACAGCGTAGATTCTGAATGATTGTGAGAGGATTAACTATTGATGCTTGGTATTCAACCGTATGATTATCTGTGTGCTGAAGGTGATGTTAAATTGTGCACTAGGAAAATTTGCTTTATTGATTCGATTAATCCGCTGACAGATAGCCTCTAAATAGTAAGTTTAGATAGCATTTTTGTTTGTATTCACTTTAGCACAAATCGGGCGTGTTCTGATGTAGACATTTACAGACCATTCCGGGTAGATGTTCATTAGCAAACATTTACGCAGGTAGCCTAGCTCTTCCTCTAACTTGTGTTCAGAGCAGATCAACTTGATTCCGTCTTTCAAGTCGTTAATTATGTTTATTTTGTAAGATTGTAGCACACAATTGTGCTAATAGATTTACTGCTCGGTTAATGCAGATTTTCCATTTACTGCCAGTATCAAATCACCATAATTCTAAGAATGGAAAAGTGTTGTCCTTCTTTATCCAGGGAGAGTATTTGTTGTCTGGATTGGATTCATTAGTTAGTTTCAGGATTTCGACAGGGTCTGCTGCTTTTGGGACAATCATCATCATCATCATCATCATCATCATCATCATCATCATCATCATCATCATCATCATCATCATCATCATCATCATCATCATTGTGGCAATAGCCACCTTTAAGACAAATAATGAGCAAAAGGTCTTATCTAGGGCAGACATTATTTCAACAGAAATTCCTCGCAGAAGCGCCCGGATAAGAAGTAAGCAGGCAGCACAATGAGAAAGCAGACGTTGAGCTGATGTGCACATATATTAATTAATGTGTAAATTTGTTTTATTAAATAGATTGTTGTTGTGCGTGCAAAATTCTATATATAATTGAGTAAAAATAAAGCATTTATGGCACAATTAAATATGTCTTCTGATGGGGTCGAAGCGTTGATTCAGGCACTGGCGTCTCAAATGAATAATTTAACTGCAGAATTAGGCACAATTAAGGCTCGTCTAGACGATACGCTAATAATAAATACAGAAGACATCCAAGTACGTGGACCATCCAACATAGGTGGACACAACAATGGCGACCCCGGCGAAGAGGAATCAGGAATTAATATGCCAGCGTTTTCAGCCGAATCGACGAGTTATGTCAGACCGTCATCAGAGTTTAAGCCGATGTTAGCACCACTAGATGTGGAAAGGCCACAGTTGTGGTTCGAAAAATTTGAAGCATCAGTGCGAGCCCAAGAATTTACATTGGAAGCACCTATTGTGCGTGTAGCTGTACAGGAATTAGTGGACCGGACAGTAGCTGTCCAATTGGAATTGCCAGTTGACCTCACATATGAAGAATACAAAAGACGCGTATTGGATCATTTCCGGGCCAGGCCTCAAGAAGTGTTCTCAGAATTATACAGCCTGACACCATTAAAGGGTGAGATGCCCATGGATACCATGGCACGTATCAAGCGGTGGTTCTCGAAGCTTACCGAGTCTTTACCAGGCTTGCAACCACATGAGGCCATCATGTTCATGCTGCTGGATCCTACTAGATACGGAGAAATATCCAGCAGCCCAGGAGGCCTTGAAGAGAGACTTCAGGCTCTTCAAAGCTCGGCCATAATGACAAATAAGATGGCAGCGGCATC
Source organism: Eudiplozoon nipponicum (assembly GCA_029291075.1). Lineage (NCBI taxonomy): Eukaryota > Metazoa > Platyhelminthes > Monogenea > Mazocraeidea > Diplozoidae > Eudiplozoon > Eudiplozoon nipponicum. Next base: position 23,274 of record JAQBSW010000989.1, on the reverse strand, counting down.
TCCACGCATGGCTACAGTTACAACATCTGAGAGGAGCGACATACCGTATTGGAATGCTTCGCGTCATAATAAGCAGTTCCGCGACAGAAGGCAACAGCCAGTGGCTTGGAAGCAAAGTCAGTATATAAGGACTCCGGCTCCGACGAATACGGCGTATAAGCGGCAACAAAACCCATTTACTGCCCCTAGAGAACGACCAGTGCAGTGGGGTAACAGGGTGAACAATCTCACAAATAATGGAGGCAGAGAACAAGGCACAAAAATTAATCCTTTGGTGGCTCCGACGGGTAGATCGAAGGAAGACCAGCAGAACAAACCAAAAAGTGGTCCGAACCAGATGGCTTGTGAAGAAAAGGAAGTGTGGGAAACACTGCCAAATGTAAGAATTTTCATTAAAGTTAAAATTTTAGAACTCTTCAACGGACAGCCAGTAATAATGCAATTGGATACTGGAGCGGATGTGTCGGTACTACCATTGACTTGGCCATTGAACAATATAAAACCTACGAAAGCAAGTTTATGTCAGGCATCGGGCGCATCGATGGTGGCTGTGGGCGAGTGGGACACAAAGTTGTTAATAAATGAAAAGGTCTATCATATGTCTTTTGTTGTTTCGAATACGCAGACGCCCTTATTGGGACTTGATTTCATTAGAAAATGGGTTAAGACGATAGACTGTCAAAATAAACGTGTATACCTATCGCGGCCGGAAGGAATAAGATCAATAAAGTCTATAGGTAACCATAAGATTCAAGAGGAGACCAGTTGTCTGCCTGAGTGGTGGAAGAATCTTCAAAACCAATATAACAGTATATTCCAACTGCCTGATTGTAGCGAGCGTCCAGGGCCGACGGTCGACCAGTTTAAGTTATGGTTAGAACTAAATGATGGTTACGAACCACCAAAAGTATATGGTGCCCCTCCCAAGAAATTAGAAGCAGCGACTCGAGCAACCCAAGAAATGATAGAAGCCGGGGTTCTTGAACCGTCAACATCTGTTTTTCGTGCTCCAATGGTTTATGTTACGAAAAAGGATGGTTCGCTCCGACCAGCGGCTGATTTTAGGCAATTGAACTCAGTAACTAAACCGGACCCGTATCCCATGCCGGCTCTGCGTGATCTGTTCTTACAGCTGGCGGGAGGCAAATGGTTTGCCGTGCTTGATCTTAAACAGGGATTTTGGCAAATAGGCGTGCGGCCCGAAGACCGATGGAAGTTAGCGGTACAAGTACCCCAAGGTCATTTCCAATTCACCCGGGTACCATTTGGCCTTAAAAACGCTCCGAAAGTTTTCCAAAGAATGATGGACTCGTTCGTGTCTGACTTAACGTGTACAACGGCTTACGTAGACGATGTTATTATATGGGCCACTACTGAACACGAATTACGTGTGAGGCTGCAGAAGATGTTGGCCAAAGCTGTAGAATGGCGATTACATTTTAATCCAGAAAAGGTACAGATAGGTCAAGAAGTGCGGTTCTTGGGGCACTTAGTCTCAGCGGAAGGATGCATGCCGTTAGATTCGAATGTACAACCTATCAGGGATTATCCGGTGCCTACTACTAGAAAACAATTGCGCCGGTTTATTGGTATGGTGAATTTCTATAGACCATACCTCGCAGGGATGGCGGTTACACAACAGCCCTTATCTCAGTTAACTAGTGCCAAGATACCATTTCGTTGGACGGAGGAGGCTCAACAAGCGTTTGTACTATGCAAGCAGAAATTAATAGAGGCAACTATTTTGACTTTCCCGGTAGGTAATATGTCAATTGTTACAGACGCGTCAGATATTGGTATAGGAGCGGTGTTACAAGCTGACGGACGTCCTGCGCAATATATAAGTCGCACACTCACTAAGGCGGAACAGAACTATACAGTCACAGAAAAAGAATTACTTGCCGTACAATGGGCGCTACGGAAGTTTAGATATTTTGTCATAGGGGGACACGTGGACGTCTTTACTGACCACAAAGCGCTAGTGCATTGGAGATCACTAGGTATTGAGAAGAAACGAGTACATCGAGCCATTGAAGAACTAGAAGAGTACGATATATCAATTCATCATAGAGCAGGAATCGAGAATGCGGCGGCCGATGCGCTCAGCAGAATTTCCGCTGTTCGGGTTTCGCCGCTTATAAAGGTCTCTGAAGAACAGGGAAGAGATGCTACATGTCAGGAAATAGTCAATCAGTTAAAAAACGGCACAGTGGTGTTGGCACCATATAAAACGTTGAGTCTACAGAACGGCCTGTTGGTGCGGAAAGAAGGACAAACAGTGCAATGGTTTGTGCCAGAATCTATAAGAACAGAATTAATGGCCTTTTGGCATGAAACATTGGGACATCCCGGCGCTGGGCGGCTCATTGAGACATTGCAATCACGATTGTATTGGCCTGGTATGTCCAAAGAAATTCGTAGCTATTGTCAACAGTGCACTACATGCCAACGTTGTAAACCACAAAAACGAGAAAAGGTCACTCCGATTGCTTTCAATGCTACTGCACGGAACGAGTTTCTGCATATCGACCTGGTAGGTCCACTGCCAGTAGCTCGCGGTGGCGTGTCCTATGTGTTTTCCATGGTCGATAAGTTTACCCGATGGGTCGAGTTTGTACCACTGAAGAAGATCACAACAGAAAAGATTATAACGTGCTTAGAAGAGCGATGGCTCAGTCGATTCGGTACCCCACAAGTTATTGTCACCGATCAAGGCGCACAGTTTGAGTCGAAAGAATTTAATCAGTGGTGCAAAGACCTTGACATAAAGCATTCCCGCACAGCCACTTATCACCCGCAAACCAATGCAACAGCTGAGCGCGCACATAGGACGATGAAAGAGGTACTGCGATGTTGGTGCCACGAAAGCCCGGGAACGTGGAGAGACAAATTACATTTGGTTGAGCGGGCCATGCGCTTTACAGTCTCAACAGCGACAGGTTTTGCTCCAACGACCATGGTCTATGGAGGACACATAAGACTGCCAGGTGAACCTGTAATCCAAGGGTCCCATGAGCGGTGCACCATAGCGGATATTCAGGAACGACTAAAACAGTTAACTGAATATGTAGGCGCAACACAGCGACAAAGCTATGCAAGGCAACCGACACGCACTCGCCTGAAGGTCGGCGATTATGTCATGGTAGCGAGGGTCGAGCCCATGGCACTGCAGGCTGTCAATGATGGGCCGTATCGCGTGGAGAGGGTGGACGCCGAGCACAATACTGTTTTTGTTAGCCTGCCCGATGGACCACGAGCTGTGGCACTGGATCGTTTAAGCAGAGTGCGAAAGCCGATTCCTGAGGGGGGGGGAAGATGTGGCAATAGCCACCTTTAAGACAAATAATGAGCAAAAGGTCTTATCTAGGGCAGACATTATTTCAACAGAAATTCCTCGCAGAAGCGCCCGGATAAGAAGTAAGCAGGCAGCACAATGAGAAAGCAGACGTTGAGCTGATGTGCACATATATTAATTAATGTGTAAATTTGTTTTATTAAATAGATTGTTGTTGTGCGTGCAAAATTCTATATATAATTGAGTAAAAATAAAGCATTTATGGCACAATTAAATATGTCTTCTGATGGGGTCGAAGCGTTGATTCAGGCACTGGCGTCTCAAATGAATAATTTAACTGCAGAATTAGGCACAATTAAGGCTCGTCTAGACGATACGCTAATAATAAATACAGAAGACATCCAAGTACGTGGACCATCCAACATAGGTGGACACAATAATCATCATCATCATCATCAACATCATCATCATCATCATCATCATCAGAGTACGACGGAAAACTGACCAGCGAGGGTCAAACTGCCTTGCATATATATGGAAAGCTAAATTAGATATACGGCTCTCACTTCTAGATGTCTCACAAGCATTGTACTTGACTGTAAATGTCGACTGCCCAATTTCTATGCAGCCACGAACTAACTATGTGCAGCTTTCACTAAAAATAAACATATATCGGCAATACAATTAAACTATAATTGATTGCGCGCGTGGTGGTAACAATTTTTAAATCAAGTTTGCGAGCTTGAAGTAAACACCAATCCCATTGTATTTAACCAGTCATCGAAAACATAGCAAAACTACCGCCAGCTGCAACGCACTTGAGTTTTGACCTTCCATGATTACCATCATAGTACGACTGCAAAATGACTAGCGATGATCAAACCGCGCATATACGTATTGCGGTTTGATCCTTGCTAGCTAATTTTCCGTTGTACTCTGATGATGATCATGGAAGGTCGAATTGCGTCAATTTGTGCGACTGGCGGTAGTTTTTCTACATTGTTGTTTAATTACAATTTTATTGGTGTTTACTTCAAGCTCGCAAACTTGATTTAAATAATTATAGCAGTTTCCAGTTCCAGTCTCGATGTCATTAATTTTTTTTGCTTAAACTCCTCTCTACGTTGCAGAATTTTCATCCTAGTGTATTGGCAAAACGGTCTTTCAATAACTGTAAATAAACACACCAGGTTTGATGGTAAATTTCGATTGACCAGGGAACTTGTCTAGACATCTTTTGAGATATTTTATTTTTTCCAGCTGTTGTAATCATCAATTTTTCTAGCTTAATTATAAATGCATTGAATTTGTTTCCGTTCAAACTTGCAAGGTGATTGCGAAGTGATTGAATAATTCTCTCGGCGATTTTATGTTTGAAATGGTTGTCATCGATGGCATTAAAAATCCGGCTTATATGCTTATTGGTCAGTTTGTCGTTTTTCTTCTGCACTGCGTAAGGAAACCTTTTGGCACCAAGTCTGATTACAAACACAATTTTAAGAAATTAGTTCCTTCTAGAAGTTTAGCTCTAACATGATTGGCTGTAATATAGTAGTTTAGTTCATTTCCGGTACAAGACTGACACTTCTCTTTAATAGTAACTGAAACTTTCCTTGCCATTGAATGTTACCCAGAATAGTTTTTATTAGAAGAAAACACCTTTGTAAATCAAGTGTACGCTTATTGTATTGTTTATCTTCAAAAGAACTAACTACACATTACGACCTCGTAGTTATATCCGTTCAGGCCCAAAGCATCCAAAAGTTCCAAAAACATTGTATTGTAATCGACTGCCCAACAACCACGCAAATGAACAAAACATTTCTTGTATCCAGACGAACCGACAACCCATTAGGCCACCACCAACAAACATTACATCGGAGTAGCAACAAACTGAAACCAAAACAACTGCACAAACGGTATCAATATCACGATCAACAGTGTCAGAAATTGTACAATAAGATGAATGATCATCACTTCATTCTGCACATGTTATACTGTTATCTGTGACACAAAGTAATACCAAACAACAATACGATACACATAACATCCTAAGGAGGAAAAACATTCGTACACGAAATGACAGACAAAGTGAAAACCTGGTTAATACTCTATCTATCAATACGAAGGTAACGAGATCTCAAACATCAATGTGTAATACAATAAGAATGACTTATACGCGGACAAATACACACATACAGACATGTAACCACAAAATAAAAACACAACCAACCACCAACAATCGTATAGCCCTGCTAAGAAATACGAGTGAAACTGACAATCTAAACCAGAATGGATATATATATATATATATATATATATATATATATATATATATAAACTGTTAAGATTTAAAATGTGCGAAGAATAACATTTATTAATAAATATCATTTCCACCAGGATCTATAGCCTAAAACACCACATTCGATTTTGGCTTTGCTCAATCTGAATTATAGATGCTTCACATTATTTTAATGATGTATTTAAAGGAAACAGACAACGAAGTCTCCAAATACATCTGTCTACTCCATGTCAATCTTTGCGGTGGTCTAACGCAGATTTTAGCCATAAATCCGTATAATGGGACATTACCTTCATTAAGGATATATCCATTCACTCAGGATTTGTTATTTTTTAAGATATCTGCAACTCTCATACCTTTGCTAGTACTGTTTTTATTCCAGTCTTGTTTTAATTATTTCTTTGCCATCTTTCGAGCTTTTAAGCAAAGATTAAATTAATTGAATGCAATAGCTTCGCAGATCTTTAGCGTTTTTCACATTTAACCTTGTAAAGACCCGGAAATTTATTAGCAGTGAACCTTTGGGTATAAAATTATATCAAATTGCTGACTATTTTGCAAGAGCTGCAACTCTTGAGCCACATTTCGAACCGATCTTTAAACTGGGCGTTTCCAGACCATTTAGATAAGTATACGCAGTATAGCAAGTAAATTTTCTTATTTTAATTCCCATAAGCTTTTTTACGCTTAGCACAATTCTTCCCATTATTAATATATAATGTATTTACTTTGTTTGATTCGTTTTCTTTTAAGCTGTTGGGCTGGAGGAACCAATACAAAGGAGAAACTAAACGATATTATCGAGATATTGGTTTTCCACTTGATTGATCCTGATTTTATTATTTTTCCTAAAATTTTATATATATGTTTATATACTTATTTATTTATTCAATTTTCTATTTATTTATTTATTTATTTATTTATTTATTTATTATGTAATGAAAACACAATTTATAAAAAAATAGATAATCGCGGGTTTATTTCGAGAACACGCAATAAAACTATACAATATTTCATTTATATTAATATCGGGTTTTCGTTTAATTAAGTGAATGACAACCAATACGATTTTCCGTTTAACTGCTATTTAAGACTAGCTGTCATTTACTTAATGAAATGAAAAATAATTATTCATATAAATGAAAGATTTTAGTGTTTTTGTGTACTATCCAAATAAACTAGCCATTATCCACTTTTAATTTTAATAAAGGTTGCCATCTTGATATAAACTCCTGACCCATTATCCACATGCCTTTTTCAGTTTAAACTAAGGTTTGTATAGTGTGGAACAGGCAATTCATCCAGTAGACCGGTTTCGTTCATATTGGGAACTCATCACGTACTGTCCAGAATTCGCCGCGGACAGGGCTCGAACCTGGGCACGTCTGTTTCGGAATCTGGTGCTTTAACCACTGAGCCACCCTGCCGCATACTACACACCACTTTAGTTATATACTGCCTCATGTAACACGGTTAGACATTTTGTTTTAGGCGGATCTCATAGACCAAAAGTTCCAGCTAACCATCTCTAATCTGTCATTATTGAACTGACACCACTCTACATGGGGGAAGTGGTATTGAAATATAATTAAATAAATAATAATTAAATAAAAAATATAATTGAACAAACATTGGTTGCGCGGACGGTGATAGCAATTACTATAATATATATTGTGATCCTGATATAAACACTTGACCCATTGAATAAAAAACATTTTTCAGTATAAACTAAGAATTTTATAGTGTATAAAAGGGTGGCTCAGTGGTTAGAGCACCAGATTCCGAAGCAGACGTGCCCAGGTTCGAGCCCTGTCCGCGGCAAATTATGGACAGTACGTGATGAGTTTCCAATAAGGACGAAACAGTTGTACTAGATGAATTGCCTTTGTAACACTATAAAATACTTAGTTTTTACTGACAAATGTATGTACATAATGGGTCAGGTATTTATATCAAGATCACAACCTTGATTAAAAGTAATCAATATATATATATATATATATATATATATATATATATATATATATATATATATATATATATATATATATATACATATATATATATGGCGTAGACTGAAAAAGCCCTGATAGTGACAACATATAACTTGTGCAGGCGGTATTGCAGTTAAATACAATTTTTGAGACCAATCTAAATGATATTCACATAATAGTAATTTAAATAATTTGATTAAGGTCTAGTGTTTTAATCCTCGTTGGTTCGTCTCCCATTGTATTCTGCTGGTTACTAAGAAATTTCGAAGAGCATCAGCATCGGAAGCTGCCGCCAATTTGGCTTTCGTGCGAATGGTTAAATAAAATATGTGAATAATGTCTATTTGAAGTCTGCATATTTGCCCATAACAACTATCGTTGATTTTGTTTCTTTTTTCGTTGGACTATTGACCTATATTGTTTAGATCATTTTCAAGGCCGTTATTCATGAAACGAAATCGAAAGTAACTTGAGGCTTAGAAACAGATTCTATCAGGTAGACTTTAAATAAAATTCCAGTTGAGCATGTGCGTCAATATAAATAGCCGTAAGTTTAAGTCGTTAAGCATATACCTCGATTAGTGGGCAAACAGATTTGTCCAGTTGGACACGGATAGAAATATCATTACATAGTTTTATTAACCGCAAAAAATCTGTTGCATAATTTGGATTGAAGGCAAAGAACAGTTGAAGCATAATGGTAATAATTTATTGCTTGCAACCCTTTCGTATTAGACTGACTTCTGCTGTGCATGTTTTATAACGATCATTAAAACAAAATTGAAGTTTATGATTTTTTATGGTGGGCTTAATTAAGGACAAGTAGAAGTAATTATTTCGTTGCTACTGAAAGTCGCCTACAGCGTTGCACACAATTACCATGGCTTCGGACAAATAAATTTATTAAAACTGGTGGGTGCAAAAATAAATAACATAAATTCTTTTCAACTGAAAGTTTACAATGTTTAAGATTGCAAAACCAGGAATTAATTCTGTAGACGCTTCGAAGTCTATAACCTACGCAAAAATAGTCTCACTAATGCAAATATGCTTACTCGAACAATCATGCTAATGCAAATCACACAAACATTCAGACACCGTTCTTTTTTTAACCAGCGCAACACATAGAAAAGTTACCGATAGTTTAAAGTACTGTTGCGATTCAATGTTGTTTAGTTATCGTCAAAGCACGATCGACAACTGACTAACAGGGATAAAACTGCAATACGTTCATTCAACATTGAAAGCTGAGATGCTGCTCCAAAAACTAGTCGCTCATACATTGCATAATACTCTTAAGTCGGTTGCATAATTTCTAAGTAAAACCGATCAAACCATTGTGACAACTTTGGTCATATTCTGCAGGTTCTTCAGTTAAGCAATAATTGATTTCGCTTATATGGATATCTATTTCAAAAAAAAAGCTTTCTACTGTGGATAAACATCAGTTCAAATTCGTTGGCCAGCCTTAAAAGAACAACTCTCTCGTCAGTTCATCATAATCACCTTCCCTTGCACACTAAAATACACAAATATGTAATTCAATTCCTTTTAAAACATACAAGTGAACACGCGTCTGATGCACGTATATACAACAAACGTAATAAGCCATCTCGCATTAGATTTTATATGCATATTTATATCTGTGATAGTTTGGCATGAAAAAATGTTATTTGATGCGGCTATAACTACTGAACTTAATTTTCCTTTCAATCCAAACAAGTTTATTTCGAGATGCTAACTATTAATGTCTAAAAGATCTTAATTTAGTTCAAACAAACGCAGAAAGACATTGCAAAGAAATGGTTATCTGCGAACTTTAAATTTTTACAGCTGGTAGCACATAAAGAAAACCCTCCTGTTTATAATCTGCATTGACGTTTTTCGCCCCTTTTTTGGTTATTATCCGAGCTCTCCAGGAACCTCATTAACGATGAAAAATCACGAATGCAATTAAAGTGTTGCGTCTCTGATCCATATGTGTTTCATGATAGTTTTACTTTACTGAATTGGTGGCTAAACCATTTTTACGCAGTCAAGATTCTGCGTATTGCGTATAATTCGCTATATTGAAAAAAGATATTCAGCCAAGTTACCTTTGATTTTGTTGAGTGTTAGAGCAGTAAATCTAAACAAAATTTTCTGATTTGTAATGAACACCAAGGAAGGTCGGTAAGTTTCCATATGCTTAATATACGTTATGCAACTATAAATAATTAGTTAGCAATATTTGTTCAGTGCATTTTTCCGATTAATTGAAATATTAGTATTGAATACTGTAATGCCACCTACAATGATTGGATATATGCAATACCAAAAAACGCCTATCAACATAATATAACTAGATTTGATGAATAATCTTCAGTCTGCAACTATAATGACAATTAACCAATAATTTATTGCGCGGATGGTGGTAACAAATTTTTAAATCAAGTTTGCGAACTTAAAGTAAACACAAATCCCATTGTATTTAACCAGGCGTCGAACAACATAACAAAACTACCACCAGTCGCAACGCACTGACGCGTTTCAACCTTCCATGATCATCATCGGAATACGACGGAAAATTGGCTTGCAAGTATCAAACCGCAATGAGTATATATGCGGTTTGATCATCGCTAGTCAGTTTGCCGTCGTACTACGATGGTGATCATGGAAGGTCGAAACGCGTCAGTGCGTTGCGACTGGCGTAGTTTTGTTATGTTGTTCGACGACTGGTTAAATACAATGGGATTGGTGTTTACTATAACAACAAGTTTTTAATCAATAATGAAGTGGCGACAACACTCTAATTTGCCCGCCCTAGATGCTATTTTTTTGCAAAATGTCTAGCCGTCTGGTGAGGTCTACCTGCCAGGTTTAATAATTGGTATAATGTGAATGATAACCTACCAGAGCATGCGCCATTTCGTGCATAAGTGCATATCGACCCACAAAGTTGAGAAAAACTGCTTCATTCCAGTTTTCGCGTGGGCACAGATTAATGTAGCCGGCTATTGGTCTGAAAAGGATAAAAAAATTTAAATTAAAAATCTTATCATTAATCAAAATTTGATATTGTTTAATTACTAGCCTGATTTTAATGTTATTCAATAATAAAAGTGAAAATTTAATGATTGGTATAGATCAATTCATAGTTGTTAAACGAAAAAAAGGAAGTATCTACTAATGAATGGATGACTGATAACTGATGTCAATCGAGTCCAGAGAGCAAAGATTTTCTGCAGTAAGAAGCGTTCAGGATTAGTTTTAAGCTCACAATTATTTGAATTTGTGCGTATAATGAAAACCGTTGTGGTTTTATCATTTACATGCTTGGTATATATTTTATATAGTGAGTTGGCTTTGAAATCGCATTTTCGAATACTTCATATGATGTTAACTACCCAACTGATTGAATACACATTGGTACAGGGGAATTTACTGTACAACTGTCCTAGATTACTTACCTAAATATATAGTATTTATAAGGCGAAATACCAGCTCCTAGTGATGTGTCACCATAATGTACGAAACGCTTGTGAACATGAGATTATACTTTTCGTTCATGCATATTTTTATGTATCCTTCTGTTCCTGTTTGAACTAAGTAAATACTAAGTACATTTTAAAAGATATATTTATTTGCTCAGTGCTGTCCTTCTTGTTGTGGATTTGACCGCATTTTTCTTGTGCGGGACAATTGATAGCACTCATAGGTCGGTAAAATCTTGAACTTCCCTCATCTTCAGATGATGTAATTTTTGGCCTCAATTGATGGGTTCTCACTTGTCCCTTCTTCTTTAAGCCTTCAATTAGCTGATTGTCTGAAAATGACGTTGGATCAAGATTTTCCATTGTTCTTATTGAGCACTCGTTAAGAAATTGCAAAAAATTTATGTGACAAGTGCTTAAACTGGGGCCACTCGTGATCTGTCATTATAGGATAGACACCAAGCAACTTGGGTCAAGGAATAATAAATTAAAGTTTATGGTAGGATTTTATACAATTTATTGTGTCGGTGTAAATTAAATCCGGCATAAGATAGCAAATGCAAATCACCAAGTAGTCCAGTTTCGTCACTTTTTTGGGCGCTCATCAAATATTTGGCATAACTTCCGCGACCGAAACGGCAACTGAGGCGCATTGACTTTAGAGTCTCACAAACTAGTCACAACGCCACACAGCATAAGTTGGTGCACAGCAGAAAATCGCATTAAGTGCGTGTTCTGGGCGGTGCCGCGTGTAAGTTGAATAACTAAAGTAAATGTGCCCCCGTTCGAGCTCCGGTCGCATCCATACTGGCAAGTACTTAATAAGAGCCTAATAAGGACGAAACTAGTCTTTTTGATGAATCGTAGTTGTTACCTTATTCCAGGTTTAATTTTTTTACTAACGATATATATGTATCGTAAAATTCGGCCGAAATTTTATTGAATTATTTATTCATTAGTAAACGCTTAACCAGAAACAGAAGCACTCATTTAATAGATTGAGGTAAACATTCACATGGATAGTTTAAGAAAGAGAATTTCGATAAATATTCACTTCACTGAAGGGTAATTCACTCGCTGAGAATACACAGTTTTCTGAATGAATGAGTGAATGTTAATATATTTCACATTTGTTTTGTGCCAGACCACAAAACCTTCTCTGTAAGACGACGCCAACAATGTGTGCAAAACCATTGTTGGATAAGCAAAATAACTAGTACGCAAAATGTACCATGAAGCAAGGAGAATCTAAACGCTTGGCAACAACCCGCAGCAGCACAAATGTTCAGAAATTCGCATACTTGGGCAATTAAAGTCCAATATCAATAGACAAACAAATGAATTTATATGAGAAGTTAACGAGCAAATTTTTCTCCAACTGATGGATTTATGAGTTCAGATAAGCAATTATTTTCTACATAATAAATGAACAGTTTAAGACAATGCGGCAACAAGAATCATAAAAAATATTTTTAATTAATCGCACACACTCGACCTAAACCATTCACACCTGTTGCATATATAATAAAACCCCGACAAACTTTTAATAATTAAAAACGTCGTTTAAATGAATTTGTTCCATGTTCAACTTCATTGTTTGATGTATTAATTGTATTTTGGGCCAGGGTCTCATATTATTTGGCCTGATATTTCGTGTACACTTTTCCAGACACATCATTAGATGTATCGTACAATTACCCAAAATTAAGCAAAAAAGAAAAACACATTCTTAATCAAATACATTATCTCATTTAGAATCGCCTTTCTCTATTCCATTTAATAGCATTTATACACGTTTATTGACAATATTAAACCAGTTGTGGAATTCAATGCACAAATAAATACGCCGAACAATAAATCTATTGAAAAAACGCATATATATATATATATATATATAAATTTATTATATATATATATATAAATTTAAATAATCGTTAAAGTTTCATCATTTTTCAAATTTATGAGAAAAAAGAACCGTAAGGCATGGAAAAAATTTATTAATAAATCTTATTTCTACCAGTATCTACAGCCATTATTCTGGATTCGTTAATATTTGCTGGATTGAATGACGGAAAATAATAATAACGAATCCAGAATAACGGCTGTAGATACTAGCAGAAATAAAATTTTATAATAAATTTTATTCCATAGATTACGGTTCTTATTTCTCATATATATATATATACTAATTCGCGGTTTAATAAATGCGTTTCGAAGTCGCGCTAGTTTGTCGAGAATGATAAGAAAACACAGTTATAATGTAAATCGACCAATCGTGATTTGTTGAGTAATTTAAGTTAAATATATAATATTACAATAACTGTTGATTCATTACACACACACTTATACAAACATCTTTTTAAATATATACATAACGTTGAATCCAAAGTACACTTTCCATATGCGAAGATAAAAAAATTTATCATACACGATAGCCGTTTCTTTTTTATTTCCTCTCAAAATCTCAAATGGTTACTCATATATATATATATATATATATATAGAGAAGAGAGAGAGAGAGAGGCAAAGCAAGGAAAGGCAAAACAAGCAGATAATATAAACTAGGAAAGAGTATGAAAACAATGAACATCCAATAAATTGCGAGCGTCACTCCCACTTCACATGTGTGTTTACACGTATGTAAACATTCAATACAAGACAAGATCACATACAGGCGTACCAAAGTTTCAGGTTTAGTTCAGTTGTTTTCTCATGCCAGTGAACAATCGAATGCACCTCTGAACTCAAGTTGTTCATACATTTCAGCAATCAATTTGCTCGATCATGCTTCTCGATATGTGATTGAATATTTCATGTTCTGAGTAATTGCTTCACGAAAAGATAACAAGCATTAAATATTTCGAAAAATCTGTGATGAAGAACTAAGATATCTTTATATTTTTACATCAAACATTGATAAGCATTTGAAAGATATAATTCAGAAATAGAATTTAACAGACAGTTAAAGATTTGCTAAATAAGATGTCCTGAAGTGAATGCTTCAGTCTTTCAATAGTTGCTTTGCTAATTTAAGGAACCATACAATGACAAATGTGTAAAAACTTAATTTTCGCAAATTGACAAAGAGTATTCAAAGCGTCAGATAGACTTTTCATAGGTGCTCGTATATAACTTCTTTTGGCCAGACTTTTCTGCAAAGGAAAGCTTCAAGCGAGGAAGGTTCTCAATGTTATATGTTTAAATATTTTAGCCCTTTCGCAAACGAACGCGGATAATTTTGAATTTTTCCACCTCTTCTACACAAAAAATCCTAGACACCCAGTCCTTGACTAATATATATCATATTTCGGAAATTTAATCAAACTTGACAACAATGCTAATAGGATAGTTTGACTTCAAAAACACACATCATTTATTACCAGAAATTATTTTTAAACAAGTTCAAAATTGCAGAGTAGCACGTTTTCTCCATCATATCAACTATTTTAATGGAGAAATAGAACATAATAAATAATATTTTTAAATGGCTAAAGCAAACGACATAAAAAGGAACCAACATATATACCAGTCTAGAATATTTAAACGAACACTGGTTGCGTGAGCGATGAAAGCATTTTTTTTAATTAAGGTTTGATCATGATATAAGCATCAGTCCTCTTATTTGCCTGCATTTACTATTAAAGCCTAATCATTGATTAATGTAAAAAAGTTAATTCATCCAGTAGACCAATTTCTTCCTTTTTGGGAACTCTTTCCATACAGTGCACATATTGCAGCGGACAGGGCTCGAACCTGGACACGTCTGCTTTTGAATCTGATGCTCTAACTATTGAACCCGCCTGATAACGCTAATTTTGCTTATAATAACTATCAATGATTCAGTTTGTTTGCGCGTCCAAACACTGGTCTATAAAGTCTAGAAATTTTCATTGCCGCTATTCATGGAATGGAATTAAAAGTAATTTGCGGTTTATAAAGGACAGATATCTGACAGAAAATGGTTGGAACATTAGGTCTAAAGAGATGCCGTTCAAACATTGGTATATAATGCTTAGAAATTTCCATTGCCGCTACTCATGGAAAGAAATTAAAAGGAATTTGCGAATAAGAAAGGAAAAATATCTAACAAAAACTGGTTGGAAAATTAGGCCTAAAGAGATGTCACATTGGCAACAGCTTATGAAAAGGCTAGTTAAACGCATAAATTATTGCATAACTGAAATGTGCGTGGAGCGTGCGGCAGGGTAATATAGTGCATAAAGTCACGGATTTCGAGGCAAACGTGCCCAGGTTCGAGCCCTGTCCGCGGTATTTCTGTAGAGTACATGAAAAATTCCCAATAAGGCCGAAACTGGTCTAAGGGATGAATATTATCATCTAAATTATACGATGCTGGGTTTATACTGACAAACGTGTATATAAAAAATTATTGGATTTCATATCAAGCTCGCAAATTTGATTTAAATAATTGTTTTCAACGCAGGCGTAACCAATAATTGCTTAACTATATAAATGTTCATTAAAGCAATACTTCCGAAGGTAGAGCAGTGTCTGTTATATAATGATATATTCGGAGTGGCTAATAGGAAATTTACGTTAAGAAAGAGGCCATATGGGCTCCACCTGAACGGATGGCAATCCAAAACCATACGTTCTTATGCAATTAAAATTGTTTCTAGTGTGCGGCAGAATGGAACAGTGGTTAGAGTCCCAAGAGACACCCAGGCAGTTCTACCCAGGTTCGAGCCTTTCCGCAGAAAATTCTGGACAATTATTAAAGATTTCAAAATAGGGACGAACCCGATCTAATGTATGCACAATCTTTTCTGCATTATAAGCAGCTTAGTTTGTACTGGCAAATATTTATACAATGGGATAAGTTCTTAAATCAAGTTAAAAGCCTTTATTTAAATAGACTACAGATTTATTTAGACAGGCCTTACTTGATACGCTTTAATAGAAATGTCACGCCAAATATAAATTTTAAATTATTCCTTTACAAATCTCCATATTTTGTTGACAACTAACAAATTTGTTTTACTTGATATTCAAGTTCATTCAAATATTTATTTAGTTTTTTATTTATAATATCCATTGCATTTGAATTTTACACAGTATACATTTTATTGGGAATAGAAAACAAACGCAATAACAAAATGGATAAGGGAAAGTTTATTTCGAGAATACTCAATACCACTTTACAATCTTTCATTTACATGCATCTTGGGTATTCATTTAGTTCAGTGGGTGACAACTACTTCATTATTTTGGTGGCTATGGCGGGTTGATTTGTGTGTGCATGTACATGTGTCTGTGTGTGTGTCCGTGTGTGTAGTGTTCATTCTCATCTTAATACAGACAGTTGCTTGAGATCTAGTTGATCTTGTATTGTTGGATTCAATTTTTACCAAGTTTTCGCCCTGTTGGCTATTATGTCAACGAAAATTTTCTGCCGTATGTTGTCTTTCATTTCGCCTTGTTCCGTTTCATTTTTCTACCTCGTTAATGACTCCGGGTGTGCGGATTGCAATGTTGATCGCTCATTTTTTGTGCAATGTATGTCACTGTTAACTATGGCAGTTATTCCGTGTCTACAGCTGTTGCCTTTTTAGTTTTTTGTCAATCCGATCGAGATTTTTTGATACCGGTCTAATGGGTTTTTGGGCTTGCCTGGTTGTTAGTAAACTGTTGTTGGATTGTGTGAGTTGTGGTCAGTCGATTAAAATATCATGTCGGTGAAACCGTTTGAATGTTTAGGTCGGGTGCTTGTTATTGTATATAAAAAATTTCGTAAATGAGTAATAATTTAATTGACATTCCTTTCTGTACTAAAAAATTCGTCAAATTGACTTGGTCACCCGTTTCAAATATATGCTCGGAAATAGCTTATTTTCCTCACCATGCTAGGATATTATTAATCGATTTCAGCGGCAAATATTGCTGGATTCTGTTGGTCATTTGGTATTTCGTACGTCTCATATATATGCTACCGCATATAAATGAAAATTTGTAGACTGGAAAGGATTTGGAGAGAATGAGTAATTGATCGTTGACGTCCAACCTCATGATTATTTGTGTGCTGAATGGGATGCTAACCATTATATAATGGAAATTCTCCTTAGTAATGCGATTTAACAAGCCGTGCAATTATTGAGGCCGGCAAGTTGCATCTAAATATCAAGTTTAGGAAAAATATTTTTGATGTTATCCTCTGTAATTCGAGTTGGATATGGCCTGATTTTGAAATCGATGAACCGCTCCGAGGAGTTGTTCATTAGCAAACGTTTCCTCACGTATCCCAGTCCTTCTTCGATCTTGTGTTCAGAGCAGTTCTAGGTTGTTAACTAAGTAACCTTTACAAAAGTTTGGCAAAATACAGCTATAATTTAAGAAACAATGATTGTGCGGGTGGTGATAACAATTCTTTAAATCAAGTTTACGAGCTTGATATAAACACCATTCATATTGAATTAAACCAATCGTCCAACAACAAAGCAAAACTACCGTCATCCACACGTACTGACGCGTTTCGATCTTCCAGAATCATCATTAGAATACTATGGCAAACTGACTAGCGAGGACCAAACTGCAATGCATGTATTGTACGACGACTGGTTAAATACAATAGGATTGGTGTATACTTCAAGCTTGCAAACATAATTTAAAGAGTTTTTACGTCTACACGCGCAATATTTGATTAATTAATTATTAACTATATATATATATATATATATATATATATATATATATATATATATATATATATATATATGGTGAAGACGCAAAGTTAATGTTCGTAACTGCATAGAATTGTTCAGCCAACCTTTTCCCGTCGTGTCCAATGGCGGGATACCACTAAAGGCGAGAACCGCTTATCTGACTTTAATGTCTATTTAATTATATTGCGGTTTTATTCTCGTTCGTCAGTTTGTCATCAAGCTGCGAGGATGATCATGGAAGGTCTGAACACGCCAGTTCGTATGACTGACTTTATTTTTGCTATGTTGTTTGACGGCTGGCTAAATAAAATGGGAGTACAATTATAATGAATGTGTTGCCCAGTGAAAGTAGATTTTCTATGTATTGAAGAAAAAAGTGTTTCTTCATCTTTTTCAGAATAGCATTTAATCTTACTTAATTATCTGTTGAATCATCTTACTGTGTGCTGTCTATTTTGAATTTCGATCGTTCATTTATTATCTCGTTCATGGATACTCTATAAGTATCGAGTTCAAATATAACACAGCAATACTATTGTTCTGGCGAGATCAGAACTATCTCGGTAACTGCCAAGTAACGACGGAAAACAGACCAAAAAATGAAGCGAAATTCATATGCAATAATTTTAAGAAAGTAAATTTTGGCTTTTAATAGACTTAAAGTCATTATTTGTCGGCTATCTTTGTTCTGTGAGAATGTATGTCTAAATATGATATTCATTTTAAGCGCAAGAACTGAATATTATTTTTTTTATTCTCACACAAACCAAATCCTGTTGGTCTGATGTACCGACTCGGTAACCATAGTGTTAGCACCATGTACCTTTTCGTAACAATAATGTTGGTATTGGTTACTAACACAATAGCCATAGTGTTAGTATCCTTTGCAGACTCGGTATATATATTATATAGTGTGAGTTAGCATTGAAGTCGCATTGTCGTTGACTTTAGATTATGTTAGCTTCACTATTACAGGTTTACACATTCGTCTAGGAGATTGTACCGTCCTATTATTCCACATTCTTCTACCAAATATATAGTGGTTAAAGGGCTTAATACCGGCTCCTACTGATGAGTCGCCAGTAAGCACGAAACGAATGTGCATGAGATTATACTTTCCGTTCATGCTGCCTTTGGTTTATCTTTCTGGTCACAACTGAACTAATTTGTTACTAGGTTCGCAAACCTAATACATACTTGCATATATGTTAGTTCTTCGCAACAAACAGTATTTAACTGTAATATATTGAATTGAACGACGTCATGCTTACCGCGAAATGTGATAACTGATATCGATGGAGGCCAGAGTGTATGGTTTAACTGGAGTAACAGGTGTTCGGAAATTGTTGTAATTCTCAATTTGGGTGAACATTAGCATAAATTTATATCCATCAGGTTGGTATCATGTACCGACTCGGAAACCATAGTGTTAGTACCCGGTACTCATCTAT
The DNA here is from genome assembly GCA_029291075.1 of Eudiplozoon nipponicum. NCBI lineage: Eukaryota > Metazoa > Platyhelminthes > Monogenea > Mazocraeidea > Diplozoidae > Eudiplozoon > Eudiplozoon nipponicum. The sequence goes on along the minus strand of JAQBSW010000989.1, from coordinate 4,079 downwards.
TTCAAAAAAGGTTATCAGTTACTAACACAATAGCCCTAGTGTTAGTATCCTTTACAGACTCGGTATATATATATTATATAGTGTGAGTTAGCATTGAAGTCGCATTGTCGTTGACTTCAGATTATGTTAGCTTCACTATTACAGGTTTACACATTCGTCTAGGAGATTGTAGCGTCCTATTATTCCACATTCTTCTACCGAATATATAGTGGTTAAAGGGCGTAATACCGGCTCCTACTGATGGGTCGCCAGTAGGCACGAAACGAATGTGCATGAGATTATACTTTCCGTTCATGCTGCCTTTGGTTTATCTATCTGGTCACAACTGAACTATTATTTGGATTGTCTGAAAATTCTTTAAAATATTGAGACAAAGTATACGCGCAAAATTAATATCATTTAGCTTTCATGGAATTTCAGAAAACTCAACAGATAAAGCACAGTCTCTTTAATTCATAACTTCCTTTTTTAACTAAGTGTCGTACTTCACTTAGATATACATTTTATATAGAGTTGTTGTCTGCTTACAAAAAATATAGTGTTAACATCTTCCGTTAACCCTCGAAAGGAGAATATGCATCAACTAAACGGGTTTGAAGCATATTCACACGTGAAAGTTATAGATAAACTATATCAAGCCTAGTAGTATGCTCTAGAAGATGTATAAATAAGCATGAATTGAAGAAAAATTCGTAAACTAAAGGAGTGTAGCACCAGCTTTGATACAGTAGCTTATAATTTCATACCTAGAACTGAAAACCTTATTACCAGATATCCTTTCAGTTAGCTGAATAAACTAAAAATGCAGATGTTGAGAACTGGCTAGAAAGTATCTCAAGTATAATTCCAATATATAAGTAAATTGATTGATCATGCCCAATAATTTTAGATAATTATAAATAAAATAAATGAGGCATACAATAACCCTAACGAGATTTTCCTTTCTCATTAAAGTGATGGAGTATATCATTATAAATTTTCGAAGAGCTTTGCATCAAATCAAAGTTACTCGAACATAATTTGCGAATGACCACCAATGACATGTTTAACTCCACAGGTCACTTATAAATTAAACAAGCAATAATATTATATTATCCTCTCAAATACAATGTTAATTGGTATCTTTATAATCACCAACAATAGAATGCTAGCAGTTATGACCTATTTGATTATTGTAAAGTTAGCCAAATTAAAACTATCAAAAATTCAACCAGATTGCCATAAGTTAAACTTATAGGAGTTTGTAAAGTATCCTCATCATTAACCCCCAAATTGCAAAATCAGAAAAGCGCAATAGTTTAATAGTTGTCAAAACTGCTGTTGTTGTAAAACAAAACGATCACAACAGAGATGCAACCAAGATCATTCTAAACCCAAAACAAATTGGCAAACAGGAAATCTTTCCGAAAATAAGAGATAAAATTGTACAGAAAATTCACAAAACAAACCAGGCGGATATCATTCGTTTCAAAATAAAACAACGAAAAGGAGCTGCGCATTACAAAAACTGGCAGTTGCACGTCCTCAATCAACAATAAAAACGCAAATAAAAATTTCACATGAGTGGCACATTAAAGTGTATTTTTGTGTATGCACAAGCTTGTATAAACGTATGTCGCTTCACGATAGATGTGAATACATGGGTGTTTGTTATGCAACATAATTCTCTTTGATATTTTATGAACTTGCTATGGAGAAAATTAAACAATCATTGATTACGCTGGTGGTAGTAACAATTTTTTAAATCAAGTTTGCAAGCTTAAAATGAACACCAATGCCATCGTATTTATCTAGTTGTGGAACAACATAGCAAAACTACTGTCAATCACACCTACTGACGCTTTTCGACTTCCCATGTTCAGCATCAGAGTACGACAGCAAACTGACTAGCGAGGATTAAACAGCAATGCGCTTTCTCTCTCTCTCTCTATATATATATATATATATATATATATATATGTATATATATATATATATATATATATATGGAAAGCAAAATTCCATATTTGGTTATCACCTCTAGTATTCTAGCATATATTGTACCTGACTGGAAATGTCGTCTGCATAATTTCTATGCAGTCACTAGAATAAAATTTTTGCAGCTTTCGCCACATATATATAGGTAATACAATTATGTTGTTCGACGACTGGTTAAATACAATATGACTGGTGTTTACTTCAGGCTCACAAACTTGATTTAAATAACTTTTACCACCACCCGTTCAATCACTGATTGTTAAAAGATAATACCTTTGTATATGTGACGAAAGTTGCAAAAATGTTTATGTACTAGACTGCATAGTAAATGTGCAGCCGACACTTCCAGTCAGGTATAATGGATGCATATGTAATTTTACTTTTCATAGAAATATATATATATGTGTGTGTGTGTGCATTACGGTGTTATCTTCGCAAGTCAGTTTGTCGTTGTAATCTGATGATGAACATGAAAGATCTAAATGCATCAGTAGGTTTGACTGACAGTAGTTTTGATTTGTTTTTCGACATATAGTTAAATACGATAGGATGGTCTAAGCTCTAAACGTTTAAAAAATTTTCCTATAAGAGAATCATATATTTCGTTCAACTATGATATGGCGACAGACCTTATATTTATATATATATATATATATATATATATATATATATATATATATATATATATAATTAGCATTGCCTTCAAATATTACACAGTATATTTATAATTAGGAAGAAAAAACATTAATAACAAAGTGGATAATGGTCATTTATTTCGAGACTACTAAACTTCACTTTACAATCCTTCATTTATATACATTTTGGGTTTTCATTTGATTATGTGGGTGGTAACAAATCTGACTCGGTTTTACTTCTATTTCTTGTTTGCGCTGATTAGTAAGTGTGTATACATATATGTCTGTGTGTTGGCTGTTACGTGAACGAATTTTATTTTCTCGAGTGTAATCTTTCGTTTCCCCTTGTTGCGCAATATACTGTTATATATATATATTTATATATATATATATATATATATGTATATATATATAAAGAAAGATAAAAACGGGTAGAGTATGTACAGGGTTTTGCGAACCTAGTAAATTAGTTCAGTTGTGACCAGAAGGATAAACCAAAGGTATGAACGAGTATGACCATACTGTTTGTGCCAACAGACCGTAGAGCCGCTGCTCAACCACTATATATTTGTAGAATGGATTAATAGGACGCCATAACTCCTATATATATTTATAGAATGGAATAATAGGACGGTACAATCTCATATAATAAGGCACGGTCTCACTCTGAACAGCCGCTAGTAAGTATCGTAAACGTCGTATGATTATATTTTCCGTTCATGCTGCCTTGGTTTATCCTTCACCAAACTAATCACTACAATAGTCTGCAAACCCACATAATTTTGTATACAGTCAAAATATCTCCCAAATGACAAAACAACCGTTCACGGCTGAGCAGGAGGGGACACCACTTGTACCAAATTCCCAAGAAACTCCATGAAATGTCACAAATACCGTTCATGCTACGGCGTCCCCGGCAAGCGACGCGCTCTGTATCAGCGCGAATACACCTATTTATTTCGGGTGTTGGAATGTTCGATGTTCCGAAATGGCTGCCAACCGCCCGGCATGGAGAGGTATAATCCGGGATTTCTATGGAGCCGGCTTATCCTCCAAAAGGAGTCAGCCGCAGTAAAGTAAGTAAGTAGTATATATATTAGTTCTTCGCAACAAACAGTATTTAACGGGGTAGAGAGTCTGAAATTGCAGAACGAACATTAATTTGTGTGCATCACATCTTGTTCAGGCTCAAAGCACGAACATGCTTTTCAGTTTAAATCAGGCTGTATTTTTTTTATCCACAACGCTACATATGTTGCTAGCTAATTTATTCTATCGCATTTAGTATTTCTCTTAAAAAGCATATCTGAAGAACATATATTAATGGTTTTAATTATGCGTTGCACGATTGCACAAGTGTATATAGAATTTCATCTGAAACAAGAGTTTAAATTATTTAAATCAAGTTGGCGAGCTTGAAGTAAACACCAATCCCATTGTATTTAACCAGTCGTCGAACAACATAAC